>JBAJNP010011072.1:0-15387 GCA_036877545.1 Yasuhikotakia modesta
ACATGTTTTCAATTATTTTACACTTTTTGTTAAGTACATAATTCCATATGTGTTCATTCACATCTTTGATGTCTTCTGTGTGAATCTACAATGTAAATAGTTGTGAAAATGAAGAAAACACTGAATGTGAATGTATATATATACATACAGTACAGGCCAAACGTTTGGACACACCTTCACATTCAATGTGTTGGTAGAAAAAGCTTAAAATTAAAAGTTCTTTTAGTTCAAATTGATGATGTGAGTTCTGCCCTCTTGTTGAGTGTACTCAAAACTCTTACAATCCCTTATTTAGTTTTTAGTTGAGTTTACTCAAAGCCCTTATAATAGGTTGCCTTTGCTGTTGCAGTTTTTTTACAGTGTAGGAATAAATGGAAATTCATGTGGAGACAGTCTCTACACAAGTGCTACAAAGAGAAATCATAGAGATTTAAGTTCCATTAAGTAAAACAGAGATTACGGTTTTAATTTGGAGTAAAGTGATTGAAGAATGGCAAGTAAAGTGAAATAATGGGAAAAAGGGTAGATTTCTTTACAGCTTAATTAGATAAAATCAAAAGATAAAATGTAGAGATAAATCAAGGAAAGAAAATATTTATAATAGAATAATGTTGGGTCATTCAATTTTAAATAGCATCCTTAAAAGTATAGGGAAATACCGGGTTATGTGAATGTCATGTTGAAGAAACAATACCTTATGCGATTCTTGAATGTATTAAATATGAACAAGAAAGAAACAATGATAGAAGAAATAAAGAAAAATAAAATTCAAGAATTAAATTTTAAGGTTTTAATAAAATGGTCAAGTGAAAATAATAGTAAAGCTTACTTGATTTTATTAGGGAGACGGGCTAACAGAATGTAAACCTCTGTTCCACACTCCGGAGCAGAAGGTGGCGGTAATGCACCTATTAAGCTGGTTGCCAGTCGCTGTTAAAAACCAAGAAGAAGATTCGTTTATTTGTTGGCTTCTACTGTTGTTGCCGAATTTAGCACTTATTGATAAATTGTTAAGATTAAAATTAAAAAGAGCTGTTCTGTTACGCGTATATAGAGCTGCAAATCCATGGAGAACCATAATCCGAAACAGTTAAATATTCAAAATGTACCATCCCCCAAAAGCCAAAGTGTAAAACCCAACGTAGAATCTTCAGCAGACAGCAGCGGAAACATGGATGCAGCGCTTCTGTCGCCGCGGGACTTCTCGCTAGACTCTGAAACTGGGTCAAAAGAAATAACTATAGAATTCAAAAGCTGTAGAAGGCCCGGTGAGAAATCATTTACTCAGAGATCACGTCTGTTTGTCGGTAATCTCCCAATGGACATAACGGAGGAAGATTTTAAGAAGCTCTTTTTAAAATATGGCGAGACCAACGATGTGTTCATCAACCAAGACAGAGGATTCGGCTTTATACGCCTGGTAAAGTACATTATCAGACATGCTTGCAGCTCAGAAACATGTTGAATAGCACAGTTTATTTATTTACCTAGCTAACTAGCTTGGTTCTTTTGTACGTATGATAGATTTGGAAACAAAGATGTGTTATGGATCGTCTGGGGACATCCCCATATTTTTGCCGGATTTACCAGCAGGTGTCAGACGGCACCTGTAAAACTGCTAACAAAGTGCTCACACTTAACACTCCATTTATCCTTAATTTAAAGACCCCTTGCAATTTAAACCTGCAGAATATGATTTTTTACCCAAGTTTGTGTGTCAAGTACTTTATGTGTTTACTACCTAAAGAGCCATTAAATAACAAGCCCAAAAATTATGCCAACCAAGAATTTAGAGACATTAAACATTGAATGGGGTCAAATTGACCCCAAAGATAATAAGTGGGTTAAAGTAGCAAGGAAATCCAAAGGTGGAAATTGGCCACATAGCACTTTTTTGTGCATCATTTAAACAACAGGTAACTTAGTGTTTTCACGATACCAAAATTTTGACTTTGATACAATACCTAAATTAAATATCGCGATACCAATTCCGTAACGATATTATGGGAGAAAAAACAACAACAAGAAAAGTTACTGAATAATTTTGTTTTTATTTATTAATAAACACCCAGTGTTATAGATAGTTATCACATTAAGATACAATAATAGTATAATTATAATAGTACAAACTGGATAACTGTAAGTAATTAGATCAATGTCTTAGAGTTTTTTATTATTATTGTAACTATATTTGAAACCACACATCTCTTATTAAGGAGTCTTTAGACTTAATACACCTCTTTGCGGTTTATTAAAAAAATTAATTATACTAATTTAAATTATATTTAACGACTTATGCAGAATATAATACTGGTATTATATTAGCTATCTTTAAATTCTTTATAAAGTCAGCATGTCTGTCGGCAAGATGCTTTGCCCAGTTGGTCGTGTTGGTTTGCGCTGGTTTGTAACATTTACAGATGGGTTTTGTGATGTCGGTGGGCTCGCCCTGACTGTCAGCAGCGTAAGAGATATGACGCCATATTTCACTTTGAGCGTCTATTTTGTCTACAAGCTGTGAGCGGTTGCCAAGATCACCTGTATAATTAATTATAGTATAGTATAATTTAAAAAAAATTCTTAGAGGATTTGGCTTTATACGCCTGGTAAAGTATATTATCAGACATGCTTGCAATTCAGAAACATGTTGCATAGCACAGTTCATTTATTTACCTAGCTAACTAACTGGGTTCCTTTGTACATATGATAGATTTGGAAACAAAGATGTGYTATGGATCATCTGGGGACATCCCCATATTTTTGCCGGATTTACCAGCAGGTGTCAGACAGCAAAAACAAAAGTCCTACAAGCGGTGGATTAATATTTACAAATAATTTTGGACGTGTTGGTTTGCGCTGGTTTGTAACATTTCTTACAGATGTTTTTTGTGATGTCGGTGGGCTCGCCCATATTTCACTTCGAGCATCTTCGATATAACACCATATTTCACTTCATATTTCACTTCGCATCTATTTTGTCTACAAGCTGTGAGGGGTTGCCAAGATCACCTGTATTTGCGGCCATGTCTCTTTATCGCCACACACTCAATGTGCTGCAGAAGCAGCGCTGTCCACACAGCCTCCTAAAGTCCATTACTCGGAACTACAACTGTCACTCTTAAAGTACTGGTACCAATAAAATGAGTTATCGTTTTTAAAAGCAGGGCATAGCGATACTTTTCTAGTATTGGTATGTCATGCAACACTAGTTAAAGTTTGTAGTGTTTTTCTGATTGCCACAATGTTTACACTGATACATTGAACAGATATATACATGCACATGCCAACATTGCAAATTAATAAATGTGACGGCCAAAAATGAGGATTCAAAGTTTATTGTCATATGTACAGTGAGGAAGCCAAGCTTCCCTGTGCAGTGAAAATCTTTTGTGGACAGCACGTAAACCGGTTGGAGTTGGAAGCGGTGTCTGTGGCACTGAAGGTTTTTCTCTCGCAGATAGCATGCGAGCATGTTCTCATCCTCTCCAACAACATGTCTGTGGTGTCGTACATAAATCACCAAGGCGGAGTGCACTTCAGGGCATTGTACAGCCAGGCGGCCAGTCGTCTTCTCTGAGCCAATCAACATGTTCTCTCAATCAGGGTTCTGCATATTCCCCACCGTCTGAATCGTGGAAAGGACATGCTCTCACAGGACAGCATTCCCCACAGAGAGTGGAAGCTTCACCCCAATTAAGTAAAGCTGATATGGGACCGGTTTGAGAGGAGTGGATGTCTTTGCAGTGTAAGAGAACATGCACTGCCTGCTGTTCTTTGCCCTCTCACAGCACTCCCCGTTGGGGCCTGTGTGCCTTCCACTGTGTGCCTTCCACAACAGGCCTGTTTTTTTTACTGTTTGTTTGTTAAGTGGTGCCATAAGCATAAAATTGGAGATGTTTGTTGGAGGTGTTTAAGTGGTGGCATGAGCATTTTAAATGTAGATTGTTCTGCCGGTTCTGCGCCCTCTACATAGTTTATGAGTTTATGTTGCTCTCACAGCTTCCGTTAGGCAGTCCAATCAGTTGTTTGTATGCTATGCCGGTGCCTTCGAAGGTCTATCTGTGTTTAAACAGAGACTTCGCACTGGATTGTGGGTGCTATCGCTTTGGCTTATGAAGCACAAGGGCACATTCTGCAAGGGCTATTGCCTCATCTGGTGTTGTACGTTATACCGATACTAGAAAGGTATTGCAATACCCTGCTTTTAAAAACGATAAGATAACTCATGTTATTGGTAACGGTACTTTAAGAGTGCAGCACGTGCTAATGAAGAGACATGGCCGCAAATACAGGTGATCTTGGCAACCGCTCACAGCTTGTGGACAAAATAGAAGCTCAAAGTGAAATATGGCGTTATTTTGCTTACGTTGCTGATAGTCAGGGCAAGACCACCGACATCACGAAACCTGTCTGTAAGAAATGTTACAAACCAGTGCAAACCAACAAGTCCAGCTGGGCAAAGCATCTTGCCGACAGACATCCGACTTTATAAAGAAATTAAAAACAGCAAATATGATACCGGTAGAATATTCTGCTTATGTCCTTAAATATGATTTAAATTAGTCTTCGACTTTGTTATAATTATTTACAATAATCCAGTTTGTAAAATTATAATTATACTACTACTGTGTCTTAATGTGCTGACTCTCTATAACATTTATAAATAAATTAAAACAAAGTCAGATTATTCAGTGACTTTTCCTGTTGTTGTTTTTTTTCCATAATATCGTTTCGGTATTGATATCATGATATTTTATTTAGGTATTGTATCTAAGTCAAAATTTTGGTATCGTGACAACACTAGCCTTATCGTGGGCATGGTCTAAAGGTATGTCTATTCAAGATATATGTTTGCCGGCTGGCTGGTCTTCACAAAATACCTTCACCAGATTCTACAAACTAGACTGTCTTTCCTGGCTTTGCATGTGCTCGCTGAATGGTGAGTGTTACTTAAGCTCGGTTTTGATTGCTTTTTTTGGGGCTGCTGAATAGCTGTCCTCTTCATTATACAGTATGTGCAGTTTGCTGTTAACCTGTTATATGTCTTGAAGATATGCTTGTGCGCATATACATAACCGCTATGTAGTATTTCAGGATATCATGAAAGTTTTTTCAAGTTTTTATTTAAGTTTCTTTTAAGCATTCTTTGTCTGGTATCGTCATTTTGTTGTTGGGTGTTCTATGGTCCTCGTTCCTTGCTTCCTTTGTATGGATTTGTATATCAAACATGTTTGAAAAGGATTTCTATGATGTTTCTCTCCCTTACTCCAGAAGCCTGCGAATCGTGACAGTAAGCTAGGGCTGAAACAATTAATCAATAAAATCTCATTATCGTTTAGGTGACATGCGCAGTTGCACACATGTTTGATAATGGCGTTTCGGCAAAAAGACGCTCTTTTAAAGTATGTGTATGGAGTTTACTTTGTTTCGTTATTATTCAAGCAAAGAAAAGAAAAAGACAAACAAAAAATAGTTTTAAAAACAGAAAATCAAGATTTGAAAATAAAAATCGACTGTGTTCGCATTTTCTTTCATTTCAAATCTAAAACATGCTTCGAGTAAAAACGTATTGCTTGTGAATCGTAAACGTTTTCTTGCAAGTCAAAAAGTTTAGACTACTAATAAAAAATTGATTTGTCTAATGAACCCACAAAATTGTTAATACAACTTAACTTTCAACTTGTGCAAAAACTAAAACGGATCAGTGCAACGGGTTTCCAGGCAATTTTTTTGTAAAGTAAACTAATTCCGGCTAAGACTGTGGGAACGCGGTCTTTAATGGGATATTGAAAGGTAAGTCGCTCTGTTCACGAAGCCGTTTAAAATTCATACAACATAAGTTGTAATGACTTTTAATATTGGGTTTTCTCAGTGTTTGTGGTTTTTAACCTTGATCTTGTTGTTACAGGTTTTTATGTACTGTTATTCTATCTCTATATATGTATATATACTTTTTTCTGAACGTATTTTCATCACTTTTTTGTATGGGAACTTTTTTTGTGCTTCAGTATGGGAACCTCTAACAACAAGATCTATGCAACTTATGACCTTGCTGTCCTGAATTTTAAACAACTTCGTGAACAGAGCGACTTTTCAATATCCCACTAAAGACCGCGTTCACACCGTGTTCAAGGGGGCGGGACGACCAGGCACCGCCCACACTGTCAATCCGAAGCAAGCTACCAATAGAAATCCACCCCTTCTGATCATGTCCCGCCTATCAGTTCAGTCGACTCGCAAGCAAGCTTTTTTGACTCGCAAGCAAAACTTTCGGATTCGCAAGCAAAACTTTCGGATTCGCAAGCAAAACTCTTGGATTCGCAAGCAATACTTTTTGACTCGAAAGCAGAAGTTTCAGATTTGAAATGAAAGAAAAAGCGAACACAGTCAATTTTTAATGCACGAGATAATGCACGAGAGCGCTTTCATTACATTCTGTGAGAAAAGTTGTAACGTGCAAACTTTGTAAAGCGGCGCTTCTGTGACGCGACAGTGAAGTGACTGATAACGGGGAAACATCAGAGCGGTAAGTTTCATTCAGATTTGTTATCTGCTGTTTCTGTATGTTTGCAGTTTAATGCTGCTCATGTGTGCTTACAGTGCGTGTAGTTAATAAAGCGGAAGCGATCTAGTTATTATAATGGATTGGTAACTGTTGAAAATAACATAGGTAGAATTCAATGTTACATCATGTTAACTAATGTAATTAATCTTATTTTAAAGTGTTACCAATTTTAAAGTGTTGTATATATTATATTATATATATATTATTATATTATTTATCACTCTACCTCTACAGCATGTTTGTTCATTTTTTTATAACTTTTTAAAATGTTTATTGATGTCTTTCTTAAATTTATTTATCTTATATTTTGCGTAAAGCTGCTTTGAAGCAATGTTACCATGTAAAAGCCCTTTAAAATAAAAAATATTTTAAACAGTTACCAACAATTACCAATCCATTATAATAACTAGATCGCTTCTAACATACAGAAACAGCAGATAATAACAAATCTGAATGAAACTTACTGCTCTGATGTTTCTCCGTTGTTTCTACCAAATTGTTTAATAGTTACTATTTTGAGAAGCAAACAATGTAACAATGCATGTGTAAGAAATTTGCACATACAGTACACACAAGGTAAACGACAATGAAATTCATTAACGCCCAAAAATTTGAGATGTGTTCTACTGAGCACATAAACTGAGCACACTGCTGAGACAAACCTGATGAAACGCATATAGAAGTCTTGCAATGGTTGCTTCTTGTTGATTATATTTATAAATAGTACTATAGCAATTGAAAGTTAAGCTTGCGTATATAGTTGTTGGCTTTTAATGCTCAAAAAGGCTTAGAAACTGCTGACCTAGCCAAAACCTGCAGCCTTCAGTTTTGAAAGAGACATGTTTTTGTCATTTATTCATTTGGCAGACGCTTTTATCCAAAGTGACTTGCAGTGAATTAAAGGTACACCTATTTTTATCAAGACTTGCCTTCCCCTGGAACCCACAACCTTTGCGGCGTTAACGCAGTGTTCTATCAGTTGAGCTAACAGGAAGGTTACCCCATAATTGAAATGTGACCTCTGCATGTAACCCATCCATCGTGAGAAGTGAACACATGCGCACATCTGCATTGTTTGTAACACAAACAATATTTTTTATGAGTGATGTTTTAAATTAAAATATTATGCAGGACAATAATAAATAGTATAATGACTACAAAACTACTGCAACAGGAAAATAAGGGTTTGAGTTTAGGGTTTAGGTGTAGCTTCCATGTTCCAATACTTACCATGGATTTCTTCCACTGTAGTCCCACTTCTTTCCAAAACCACCTTCTGCAAACCAAAAAAGACATTATGCATACAGTTATTAAAGTAACAAGGGAGTGTGTCTTTCCACTTAATATGTTTGGGAAATGTTGTTAGTCTGTGCATGGTTTCTTTCTTACCCTTTTAATAACCTGCTATTGTAATCTGGTTGCCCCATGCACAGAGAATAGTTTTTTTGTTACCATTGTAGTTATTTTAAAGAAATTTATTAATGTAGCATAAAACATTGCCAGTAATAAATATTGTTGTATTTTATTTATACATTACAATCTTTGTAACATACTCAATGTATGTTAATTAACATATTTTGAAAACAAAAAATAAAGAAAACTAAATACAGATTGAGAGAACACTGGTATTGTAGTATGCTTGTGGCAATACCATTCATTTACTTATTTATTTTTATCAGGAGACAAGGACACTTGCAGAGATCGCCAAGGCTGAGTTAGATGGCACAATACTAAGAAACCGGCCCATTCGTATCCGTTTTGCTACACATGGATCTACACTTACAGTACGAAACCTTTCTCCAGTGGTGTCCAATGAGTTGCTGGAGCAGGCATTCTCTCAGTTTGGTCCAGTTGAACGTGCAGTTGTGGTGGTTGATGACCATGGCCGACCCACTGGCCGGGGAATTGTTGAATTTTCCAATAAGTCTGCTGCCCGGAAAGCTTTGGATCACTGTGCAGATGGAGCCCTACTGCTTACAACGTAATAAAAAATCAAAATAAGATGCAACAAGGCATAGTATGGAGTTGTTTTAATGTTACCATAAAACATAAACATTTAAAAATTCAAGAATAGTTAACTTAGAATAGTACGATGACATTTTTGTGCCATGTTAAAAAAACATGAATAAAGTCAAAATGCTGCGCAAAAAAGGTAAACTTTTCTCTCCTGTGTAACTATATATGTTGTTTCTGCACAGGTAAACCTACGTGTCTTTGAGGTGCCTATTTTTCATTCCTGGGTCAGCATATTGCTAATCCGTTGTATTGTTACACCATCTTTATCAAAATATTCTCGTATAATTACAACTTTGTTGAAACATTTCAACTTTATTCTCGTAGTTTCGACTTTAATCTTGCAATTTTAGAATAGTTCTTTTTTAACATGGCACTAAAATGCAGCCGTAGAATAGAATTTAGTTAACTACTTGTAATTTTCTAAGAATATAATTGGAGCAGTATGGATGTTAGTAATATGGAAGGAGTGTCTGAATTAATTTTGTTAATGCACCAAAAAATGAAACATTTTCTTGAAACAAAAAGTTCAACATCCATTTTTGTGTTGAAGCTGCTGACTGTGAGTGTTCTAATCATGTAATTGTTGTTTTATTCTATACATTTAGAAATATGTTAGTTATTAACTCAACATAATACTTTTTAGTTCATTACAAGATGTGTATTAAAAAATAAGGGATACCATCACTAGTCATGTCAACCCTAAAAAAGTAAATAGTTCAGTCATCAGACACTAATGAAAACAGATTATACTGTGGAAATTCTTACTTTTTTGGTTGACATTCAGGTCTCCTCGTCCAGTCATTCTAGAGCCAAAAGAACAGTTTGATGATGAGGATGGGCTCCCAGAAAAGTTACTGCAAAAATCAGCAATATATCACAAGTGTGTCTTTAATCCATTTAAATTAAATTTATCATTTATGTCTTACGATGTCTTAATGGTTAATCTTAAATGAACCATATGTGCAATGCAGGGAAAGAGAGCACCCACCACACTTTGCAGAGCCAGGCACCTTTGAGTTTGAGTACTCATCACGCTGGAAGGCTCTGGATGAGATTGAGAAACAGCAGAAGGAACAGGTGGATCGAAATATACTAGAAGCCAAGGAGAAATTGGAAGCTGAAATGGAAGCTGCGAAACATGAGCATCAGCTCATGATGATGAGACAAGGTAGTCTGCAGTTACCAGTTGGAGCCTTTTTACTGATCATATTAATCATAATCACATCAATTGTCAGGTTTAAAATTTGCGTGCCATCTACCTGTTCAGGTTTCAGAACTTCACTGTTTAGACTTCAGTGCTTAATACATTGCACTTTTATACATTGCACTTAATACATTGAACTACTGTGCTTTTACTCTGATACCATGTTCCATGTGGCTTAAATTTGAAGATCAGGCTGAATATCTAAAAATAACTATACTTAACGCTCTTAACTCTTACAATAGATATAGCTTTAATAAGTAAATCTTTCATAGCATAAAACTGTTCACATTTTTATACAGTGTCTACCTACTTTAGAAAAGGCAGAGGAATTCTGGAACCAAGCGCTGTGGTTTGATTATAATAACCCGTAAGTCCCAAAAGGAACCTGAAAAGATCTCCTGAAAGCACACTTTTAACTCATAAAGTCCCAAAGTGACAATTAATGAACATCCTGGTTTAGTCATGTGACAATGTGTGCATTTTTGGTGCCATGGCAACATTTCCGATATGCCAACCAAGAAAACCCCCATTTAGGAAATGTTGCCATGGCAACAGAAACACATTGTCACATGACTTGTTTATGGATGTTATTTGAATGTCACTTTGGGACCTCGAAGTTAAAGTGGGGAATTATACTTGGAATGTAACTGGCCTATTGTTTTCTTTATGTTTGAAAGGTCAACCTCATTGTAAGAACTCTATAACTTGATGATTAAGACTCAAAAAAAAAGAAAACTCCCAATCCAAAGAAAAGATTTATAAAGATCCTAAAAATCCATGTTTGTTTACTTTGTTATATTGCATAGTCAATGGTTGTCAATTCCAACACTTGAAAGTACACTTTATATGTCAGTCATATTTATATAAATATTTGTAAACTTTGAATAGATCTCATGAGACGTCAAGAGGAGCTGCGATGTTTGGAGGAGCTCAGGAATCAGGAGCTGCAGAAACGCAAACAGATTGAGCTAAGGTGTGCTTGTGTCTCCAAGGAGGCCTTGTGGCTATTGCATAAAGCATGTTAATTAGTTGTAGTTCTACACATCTAAATAATTTTGTAATTACTGCATTTGCACTTTATTTGCACTTTAATGAGTTTGTATATGCTTAGGCATGAGGAAGAAAGACGTAGACGTGAAGAAGAGATGATTCGCCATAGAGAGCAGGATGACTTAAGATGCCGATCAGATGGATTGAAGCCCAGTTTCATAGAGGGTGCGAATACAGGGCAAAAACTTCACTTTCATTCTGATCTTTAGAGACTTTTTTAAATTTACATTGTCAACAGCAGTCATTACATTGATATTTTGCAATATGTTTCCTCAAAGAAAAATAAAGATTACGTGAAAACGTATTACAGATTACGTGTATTACTACACATATCTGTACATATGGAATATTAATAGAAATTAGCCTGTTTTCTAAGTTTTTTTTGTTTTCTTGATTAAAGAAAAAACAGTTTAGTTGTCTTGCTGTGTTATTTTTACCATTCTGTAATAAACTATGCTTGTGTATAGTTTGTGGTTAGTTTTGCAGTTGTCTTTCTTGTTAGCATAATAAATTACTACGTATTTAAATTTTGGTCCTGTAGTGGTCTATGTTTGGAAGTTAACATAAAAAAGGAACTGAAACAGAAATCACAGATATCTGAGTACTTTACATTATATTGAACATATACTACATTCTGTTTTATACATACTTGCCATTTGGTTAAGACAGACCTTTTTAGTCTTGTCTTTTAGTGTGTTAGTAGCATTTTAAAGGATTAAATGTATTTTAGTCTCCTTTGCGTAGCTTTCAGTTTCACATGTCTGTATAAATGATGTTTGATCATTTTGTGGTGGTTGTTGACTAATTGATTAAGTGATTAATTGTAAAATAAAATTAAACACACCACATAATTCCAGGATGTTGTTCCTCTAATTTATCTAAGATTAGACAAAGAGTTAGAAGTTGAAAATACAGTATGATGTTTTGAAGTGGTTTTGATTTTTAATAAAAATGTATGTGTTGGGCAATGTTTTATTCTTTGTCACTTAATTGCAAACAAAGAACATTTTGGCTGAATGTTCTCTGATTTATTTTGGAATTTCTCCAGGTGTGGTACCCCCGCTGTTCAAAGACATGCTTCTGAATTTCGCAGATAGAGCTGTGAAATAATAGGTAATATTATATATAATTTTTTTTTACTTTGGCATAATTTATCAATTGACTATAAACACTAAAACCCTCTGGAGTCTAACAGAAAACATCTTTGCAAGTTGTGTTCTGGAAGACTTCATCAATGATAATATTATTGATGGCATTAAAGTGAATGTAATTGAATTAATTTTTATTAAAAATTAGTGTAAGCATAACCTGACAAAACCCTGTTATCAAAGGTCTTCCAACAACATAAAAACACACTTTCAACATATCTGACCAAGACTTGAAAGTACTTGAAAGGCTACATAAAAGTATAAAGAGCGTTCAGAAGTGTTACGTAGTTTCGATACAAATTGTAAAAACTTTACACTAACCTCTCTACTTTTTCTCTAAAAAGTTTTCTCTACTCTTTCTTATGAATATTTATTAGGAGAGCATATCACACCTACAACTTACTCGTGTTACTGCCAATGGCCCATCTGTCAAAAGCAGGCATGTTCTCACCTATCCCTGCTACACAATGAGCCAGTGATGACACTGATTGTCCATGTGCTTACCATTTGAATAACTGATGGTTAGCTGACCGTGTGATAGCTCATTAGTTTTAGCAGTGTGTGACGCGTCTTGACAAGTGTACACTGTTTTAAAACAGTTTTTAAATTTGTATAAAAATGATCAACATTTTCATGTTTTTAAGTAAAACCAAAGTAAACCACATAAATTTGGCTTAGATGTATAACCAGCTCTCTTAACAGTCATGGTCCAAACTTGGACATGACTCAAAAAGTTTCAGTAATATCACCCAAGACACTTAACAGAATTGCTCTGTAATCAGCTCCAGTAAGATGAGCATTGCTGCCCTGGGTTTATTTCAATTAACTGTGTAGGGTTGGAGAGTGSTGGCAGGCTTTTACAAATGATGTGTAGTTCAGACATTCTAAGGCTGTGTTTACACTGCAAGTCTTAATGCTCAGCTCCGATCTTAAGTTCATATCCAATTTTTGTTGCCCCTGGTGTTTACACTACACAAATTGTCTCCTATTCACAAATTTAAATCACACATTTCAGTGATTTACTAATTTTTTAAATCTAATTTTTTAGATTAAAAAAATTATCTTTTTAGATTTACTAATTTTTAAATCACAAATTTCAGTGATTTACTAATATGAGCCTAATGGTGGAACCCTTGAAGTTTGCATGGACTTTGCTAATGCATCTGTTCAAATGTTGCTAAAACACAAGATGAGTATTTTCTACATCAGTTACACAATAGCATCAAATATCCTTATAGTCTCTATATAGTTGGCTTTAATGCTCTGTATTTTGGGCCGGTACTGCAACCAGTCTTGTTATGTGCGAAATTGACATTTGTTATTGTGAGGAGAGGCATCATATCGATAACAACTTGATTATTGCCCTACTGGGCAGCCGTTTCAAAATGCAGCACCAGAGTTGAAAATGAACAATATGACCATATTAGCATGGTTCTGTCAACACCTCACTAGCTGCCAATCCAGCATTATCTACCTGAATGGTTTCGCTCCTCAGTACCTTAGCGAGCTCCTCTCTTATTACAGTCTTTCACATTCACTGTGATTGTAAAATTTATGATCATAAAAAAAGACATGTAATCTATTTTATTGCTACTATTAGTTTAAGTTGTGAATATAATCTGACCTTGATCTGACCCAATTGCAAAAAACTGAACATTTTGAGCCAACAGCCGCTGTCAGTATGCCATGGTTGGCACCTGTAAGAGCATGAATGTGAACCGTCATGCAGCACTTCATCCTCGCAAAATCCTACTTTGTATAAATGACATTGTCTCATCTGTGTCTTCTGTGTTTGTAGCTGATAACAGAAAATCAGTAAAATAATAACAATTGTGCTATGAAAAAACATGTTTACACTGTTTTCGATAATCCTGTTTTTTTCCTGCTTGAGAATTTCTGCAAATGAATGGATGACCTTAGCATATGTATGCTTTTATTTACAATTTCTGGTTTACTTGCCATAAGGGCAGTGTGAAAGCGAACCACACAAAACCCAAAAAAACACTCTATTTGGTCCGTACCAAAGCCAGTGAACTAATGGACTTTCCTGTTGTGAATACACCCCTAGATACTGACTATCAAGACCAGATGGTAAGGGAGGGATGGGATAGAACAAACCTGAGACTGATCAGTCAGAACATGATGTACTTTCTCATTAAACTATGTAACTTGTTGTCTTACATAGTGAGAGACTGCTGACATTAACTGAAGTGTTTTGCAGATGTTTAATATTGCTTCACTGTTTCTTTGTCCTATGTTTAGGTATTTGAAAGTATTATTCCAAATCCCTTATATCCTGTCCCATAAAACAGCATCATCTTTCTTTTTATGATGTCCATGTGAGCTGGGATATGATACCTATCATCCCCCATGTTAATTTACTAAATGTCACAGTCTTAGAAATACATGTTGTAGGCAGTCTAAATACATTACCCACTCATAGACCACCGAGAGGTATGAGCCTTTGCATTTATTACCAGGTCTTTCTAATGCATGTCCTTTATACCCTTTTAACTCTTTATTCATAAACTAACTACACACCCAGAGACCTTAATTAGAGACTAAACCTAAAAAGCTGCTTGCAATTTAATAATATGTAGCTCAAACCCTGTTTTTTTTTTTACCTTGGGTTACACTCTAGGAGTGTTATGCTGTTGCAGGATTTTTTTTGATGGACACTTCCCACACAGACTGGGGTGCGGTTTGTAATAAATTTAGACGATTAATATTGAGGTTTGTTCATGAATAAAGCATACTTCTCCAAAGATATAATTATTCATAAACAAGTTCACTCTAATTAATAAATTAATAATTATTTATTATAGTACTAATTTCCACCATTCCCTGTGTTTGGAAACAAATGTACACTGAAAAAAAATTGGACTAGGATTTACTTGGAAAAAAGTTAGGAAAGTTTTTTCACTTAGAAAATGTGAATAATTTCAATAGAATTCCCAAGTAAAAAATACACACAATGAACTGTAGCTTTAATTAGAAAATCTCAAGTAAAGTTTAAAAAAAATGTATTGACTGTTTGTTTGTATATTTTACTTAATGCTTATAAATATGTTGGTTTTTTTACACAATAATTCTAGTTGTCTTAATTAAATTTTTGAGTAACCTTTACTTTAAATATTATTTTAACATTATTTGATGTTGTTTGTTATATATTTATACTGTGTTCAATAAAATAACACTGACATACATTTTACTTGAATATTTTTATTCAAGTTTATTTCTATGACATTCCTTAAAGATTTGAATATGAAATAATAAAAAAGTAACAATGCATCTGTTTGATGATTCTGGTAAATGTGCAGTATAGTGCATTTTACTCAAGTAAACATTTTTAGATCAACCACACAGTATATTAAAATGGTTCTAGTTAACATTATATATTTTTT
>JBAJNP010011073.1:0-15381 GCA_036877545.1 Yasuhikotakia modesta
GTGACACTACTCCAGACTTATATATAGCACTACCGACCCTATACTGACTGCTTCTCCAACAGCACACTGAGCAGTTCACATATGATGAACAGATAATTTCACTGCATATAAAAATGAAATGGAGAAAGTCTGATAGCAGTAATCTATCTTCTGTCTCATCAGTAAACACCTGATTTATAGTTAAATTCACAAAATTTACCATCACAAACTCTTACACATCTACAGCCCTTTCTGATCCAGTCAGTGAATACACGTTCCTGTGTAATACCCTCTTATAAAGGCACACAGTCACTTCACACACAATCACTTGCTCGTAGATTTTCTCACCTTGCAAGTCATTTTGGAAAAACATTTTACTTTTGGATAAATTTTGCCAAATGCCTAAACATAAATGTTTGATATGACATCAAAGACATGTCTTCAACTCACTATTTTAAACTTTCCACTCATAGGTGTCAGTTCTGTGCTGTTTTCTGAACAACAAGTCTCAACATTTCAAACAAAATGCATTGGTGGGCTCCTAAACACGTTATTTACAAAGCCTCTTAACCTAAATCATATGATACGATCTCTTCATCCCTGTGTTAACGTTACATTATTGTGTGACTCTTTCAGTTTTCTGCAATCACTTCAAAGTCAAACCATTAAGAGGCCAGCATGTGTTTATCTTACTGGTTTTGACTTATTGGATTCAGTGATGTTTATTTTACCTTGTTCACTCTGGTTCTGTAACTATTAGGGTTACGCGATAGTGCCCATGCACTCTCAAAAAGGATGTGTTAATTAATAACACATTTTGTGTAATTTTAAGCTGATCACGTTTCAAAGACAGAGAGAGAGAAACAACACAGTGTGTCCAACACAACGTGTTAACTATCATCCAATCACATTGCTGCTACGTCACTCCGCACCCCGTTAAGAAAGTTCGCGCCTATTTCTCCATCAGTGGGTGACTTGGATGCGCATATGTCAGGTATTTGGATTTATTATTTTTAATTATTAGAAACTGTCATATGTTTTTAATATTAATTTTTAGACGGTCAAATGTGTGTTTAGTTAGCGCCCTGTAGTCATGTGTACGGATATTTTCGGTAGTCACGAGAGGCGGTGTTGAACGGGGCGAAAACTTCACAAATTATTTATTAGTTAATGCTTCACAAATTATTTCTTTACAGTTTGTTCCTCACTTTCTGGAGAGAACTTATTTTTAACGAGTTTCATGTTTATCTTTGCTTGCTTTGTTGCCAATTATATGATGTCCGATAAAACGCTGAGGCCATGGCAGAATTGTCGATAATGAGTTTGAGAAAGTGGTAACTCCTATCACTTTCACTGCTATCAGTCGCCTTTCTTTCATTAAACAACGTAATGTATTGATGTCTTGTTAAATGTCTTTAAATAATAATATGATTTATATGATTGAAGCGGTAAGCGCGAATGATTTACATGTTAAGTCAATGTAGACACGCGAATAGACATTCTGCGGCGCGAATGACACGGCAAGCGCGGAAAAGTTGAAAAATCTGAACTCTGGCAGACATTTGCGCCGCGTTAACCAATCAGGAGCTTGCTTTAGTCAGTGAGCAGGGGCAGAAAGTGCCCCTCCCATGACATGAATTGCGCAAGCGCGAATAAACTAAATGTTTACGCGTCCAACTACATAAGTACTAAATATGAAATAGTCACCATTTATTTTAATCAATAAGAAATGAATAGTAGCTTTTGCGACTTTATTCTCGTCTTTGTAGTTATTTGAGGCAGTTTTTAGCGTTATTGTAATGGAAAATTTTAAGAAAGCATTATTGTAATTTGATACAAATCGATTCTGAATTCGGAACCGCAAGACTTAATGAAATAGACGACCGTTTTATTGGAGATAGGAATATTGCTTTAGGTTTATATCTTGGAGGTTTATCTAGCTTTTGTTAGTTCGCTGTTTTTAAAAATTAACATTCACTATAACACTGCTTGTTAACTACATTTTACATTATTAATGTATGTGTAATCAGTATATGTATATAACAGATTGGTGTTTTTCTTTGCCTTTTCGCAGCTTCAAATGGAGGACACTCCAAAAAAACTCGTTGCAGTTCTTCTTGATGAAAAGGATATGCAAAAAAATCCAGCATCTCAAGAGTGCTGCAGAAATAATTGATGCTTGCGAATGCCTTATACCCTGTGCTGCAGAGTACCACAAAATTTTAAAATTTAATGTTGATTTTAATGAATTTATTGACAGACCTTACTGAGAAAGTGGAAACCTTGGACAAGTTTCAAGTTTTTTTTTAAGTCAGTTAAGAGAAGTGGCTCTGGTCACAGGCTCTGGTATGTAATATCCCTTTTTATAACTGTAATATAACTATAGTAACTGACCTGTGTGTCATGCATCAATTTTGAGCATGGTAAGAAACAGTTCAACTTGCATTTCCACTAACTTTGAAGATGGTGTGGCATGATATAATTGCAAATGATAATGGCAGTGTAGTTTTATTCTACACTTTCTTTTTCCATTGGCATAGTAAGTAATATTAGTTAATTAAATCTCATATAGTAACATGTCACAAACACACTTTACTAGTTTGGGAATTTTCAACTTTGTATTATATGATCCATCATGGAATGCTTCAGTATTTACCTATGGTATTACCTTTGTATCACAAACATTGTAATCCTGATTTCATAACCACAATTAAAAAAACAAAATCAACAAGCCATCTGGCCCAATGACACTGTTTTTTTTGCCATTCAGACCAGTGGTGGAAACGGGCAACTTTATCAATTAAACTTATTGTGCAAAACAGAGTATATGCACTTTCATTTTATTTCATATATTTATTATTGTACTTTTCACCTTATTTGTTGTCCTTTAAGGATGAAAAATTGGATGTAGACACAGCCGGTCCAAGTCATCAAAAGAATGCATGTTAATGGAGGACATGGCTAATACAAGTTATATATTTGACCATGTTTTAACAGATTTTTTTTTTTGAAGGTTGCACCAAAGAACATACGAGAAGCTGGTCCAAGTAGTCAACAGAAGGTTTGTATATATAACTGAGTGCTGAAATAACAGCACTCTTTTCAGTATTTGTATCGCTCTGTTTGACTTTGTTTTTCCATTCCAGAGAGAGTGTTAGTTTGTACATTTGTACATCTGAATGTTTTGCTAGTAGATTGTGATAAATGATTGTCTTTATGAGTGAGAGAATCATTCAACCAGTTTATTTTAAATTTCTGATTCATTCTGGAACAATATACATGACTGACTTTGAGCAACTGAATCATTAACTTCACTGTTTAGAACTACTTTTACTTTTTATATTTCCAGCATCAACGTAATAAAATTGATGTAGACACCCTGCGAGCACTAATTGAAAGCAAAGGTCCAAGTATATTGAAGGATTATGAAGCTTCAGGAATGCTTTCAGAGACATCAAGAAAACTCCTCGTCAGGATAGGAGTCAGTGCGTTGGTGGAACAACGTGGATTGTAAGTTTTTACAGTTGAGAAATTTAACTAAAGCAACTCTGAATACAACAATATATAAAGATGATAAATACTTTGAATACACACTGATTACTTTTAATAATTTGAACATAATAATGAAAAAAGCTTGTCAAACAAACTGCTAATCACCAGTAGATAAAATTGACTGAATTTTATTCATGCATTTTGTTTTTGATGTGTTTAATTGACAAGTTTAATTAAATTGGGTAATTCTTCTGTTTTTTTTTGCTTATTGCTACCCTTGTAATGATGAGAAACGAATGTTGGCAGAAAGTGTGGTAACACTGTTTCCTTCTCTGAAGATCAAGATGGAAGAAGAGAATGAAGGATTTGTAAGTTGTACTTACCTAAACACACAAAGCTCACTTGTAATAAATGCAAATTGGAATAGTAATTGTGGTATGTTAATTGGTTAACAGGTTACACAACAACTGAAAATTGTAGTGTGCTTCCTCTGGAGTGTCTGTTACTTTGGGTATAACTGCTGAAGGGGAGGAGGACTCCACTCAGAAGTGGGTGACTGTGATCAAAAGGATGAAACCATCTCCAGAAAACCTCAATACCATCAAATTAGGCATGGAGAAAACATACAGTAATCGCAGGTTATGGATTGCAAACACGTCCCCAACAGTGCAAGAGATTTTTGAACAATATCCTCGATTTGTAGACATGCCATACTTGGTAAGGACATCTTGTGTTTTGCATGTTTTTTTCTTTTAGCTCTGTATAAATAGACTTGTCAGTACAGGGACATGGCTGCTAAATATTAACATTTAAAGTCCAAATAAATTCAAAATGTTGTTTTTATACTTTGTTAGTGCATATTACTAATCTTGTGGTGGAAAAATTCTATGCAATTTAATTAAAATAAAGTTTAAAATAAAATAAAGTCCTTTAAAAATCCTTTAACCACTCCCCTCCAACCATCAGTTTGCTGCAAGCTAGAGATTGTAAGGTGCACTGAAATCAAGCTCCACCATTTATTTTTCTTCGATCAGTTTAATTCAAATCATAAAACTGTAGTAGTTTTTTTTACTGTTATAATTGCATAAACTTTGATTTGATCATTTGTTAACATACTGAGAAAACACAATAGTGCTGTAATTGTGCATTCTATCCTGTTTTAGCTTGACACTGAGTTTGGAAAAATGTTTCCTGGGAAGGCTGAACTCTTTCTTCGAAAATGGTAAGGAAATATTTACGGATGCACCGATACCGGTATCTAGTATCGGCCTCGATACCACATTTTCTAAAGTACTCGTACTCGTTAAAAGTCCCCCGATACCGGGGACCAATACCACGGTCTAAGAAATGTCTATGTTTGAGCAGCGTGTAAGGGGTTAATCACAGGCGCTGAGTGCCTGCCCCCAGGCCCCGGCTGCAGCTCAGAGCAGGGAGAAGGCGAGGCGAAACATGTCAGCCGTGTGGAACCATTTCAAAGTGAATGAAGACGACAAAAAGGCGGACTGCAAATTGTTCTCAGCAAAATTGTCCAGAGGAGGCTCAAAAGGTAGCGCATTTAAGTAATTTAATCAAGCACCTAAAATCCCAACACGACAACAAGTAAAAAGAGTACGCTTCTAAACCAACACAACCCATGCTGCAGCAAACTCTTGCAAGAAGAGAGAAAATGTCCAGAGACAATCCACGTGCTGTGAAAATAACAGGCAATTATCGAGTACATTGCATTAAGTGACCAGCCACTCTCAGAGGTAGAAAATGTGGGATTCCTGCATGTTCTGGAGGCCAGATATGATGTCCCAACCCGCCGCTACATGACTGACACGGAGCTGCCTAAACTACACGAAAAAACATATCCACAGTTGCCAAACAATTCCGCGTCTCGCACACCAGCCAGGCTTTAGCGCTTGTGTTTGAGGAAATGCTCCAGACATGGCGTATACCTAAAACATCAGTACATGTTGTGCTTCGTGACAATGCCAAAAACATGATTAAATGTTGAATGAATGACGCAGGGCTCCCAAGTCTACCGTGTGTGGCGCACACGCTCCAACTGGCTGTTCACGAGGGCTTATTAGCACAGAGGAGCATAACTGATGCTATAGCAGTGGGGCGGAAAATAGTTGGGCATTTTAAACATTCCGCCTTAGCCTACTCCCGCCTCGAGGACATTCAGGGACAGCTCCAAGCCCTCATGAAGAAGTCCTCTGAAGTACTGGGGTGTCAACAAAATTATTTTTATAATTATTTATTCTGTAATATGTTGCATACAACATGCTTTTCATTTTAAATAAATGTTAATTCCAAACTAGTCCCTTGTTTTTTGTGTTAATTTCTATGACTAAAGCTGTTACCTGTAAATTTAAATCATGTTTTTATGAAGTACTCTGTATCGGTATCGGCGAGTACTGCAACGCAAGTACTCGTACTCGTTTTCCAAAAAAGTGGTATCGGTGCATCTCTAGAAATATTGTTCCAAAGCTGCAAAAGATGTCCACAGTGAAAAAATCCTCTGGTCATGCCAACTGATAATAAGAGTGAAAGTAGGCTACTTTGCTTGTTCTGTCAAACTGTTTTTTTTTCTTTCCGTGGACACCATTTGTTTTGCTAGTTCTCTGGACTGTTGGGTCTAAAACCCAGTTAAAGTTCACAAAATGGGAGCGGTTTATTTTTGTTTGAGGAACTTACCTGCTAGATTTTAAATGTTTGCTTTTAAATACGATTGACAAAGACGTTTATGGTTTCAACAAAATTTTTGAGCCATTGTTGGATGATATTAAACTTCTTGAAACCACAGGGATAGAAGTACAGATAGATGGCCAAAGTACATTGTTATTTGGCACAATATGCGTATTCAATGCTGATAATCTGGCCTGCCATTCACTTGGAGGTTATTTGGAGAGTTTTGCAGTGTATATTTGATGACGATTGTTTGGAGTTGCACAATGAAGTAAATTACAATGAACATGTTGTGCTTAAAAATCCTGGTTGCTTGTTAAAGAGCCCCAATTCTTATACAGCTGTTATTTTAGCCATGTTAAAAAATAGCAAAATTGCATTATTTTCATTTAGATTTTGTTGCATAAAGTGTAAATGACAACAATAACACAATTAACTATACCCTAACGAAAATTAGATATTAATTAGATATTAATATTTTAAATAATTTTCTACAATAATGTTGGGAACTAAGAATTTGTTACTTTCTCCGCAGAGGCAGCATAACAGATCGTCAACTCATGTTCATGCAAAATGTTGAGCGGACAAAGTTAACAGTGCATCTCTGCATATCATCCTTTAAGGTTCTTGTTTTCCAGTTTACAGTGCCAACAGGTGGAGTAAACTTAAAAAGTTTACTTTTTAAAGAGTGTGTGTGTGCGCACAGGGAGCGCGCACACACTTGCACATGCCCTGCATTACATTACCCACATCGCACTTCGCTGTGGACTACAACTACAGTGATCCGAAAACAGCCACTCTACTGCAACACAATGTTTTTTTTAATATTCTTCAGCTGCGTGTCAGACTGGTGGGTCGTTTTCGCTATGATGTCAGTTGTTAAGCTATGAAAGGGCCAATGAATTGTAATTAGATAACTTTTAATTGTAACTAAATAACTCATACTATATGACGATAATATTCAAAATGATAAGCTATCGTCAATATGTCTGGCTATCGTCGATAGACTGACTAGAGACTTTCCAGTGACATTTAACAACGTTTAACAGGTTGGTGCGGGTTAATTTTAAAATATGTCATTTTGAAATATGGCTATGGTAGAATAATAAAGCTTGACTAAAGTTGCATTTGTCAGTAAAATGGCAAAAAAGTACACACGTTACACAAGCTAACTTGTGAGCTAACTAACTAGTATATATCTTGTGATTTCATGCGAAGTGTTGAAGTGACTTCGTTACAGGAAGTGTGTCTGTAAGGAACAGAGCCGAAGTAAATATTCCCTGATGATCTTCACATCTCATCTGCACTTGTGTCCCATTCCAATACGACTCATACAAAAATCAACGGGACCCAAATGCTGCTGTTTGAAGTAAGAAAGTGGATTAACAAAAGACTGTGGAGATCTAGACAAATAGCATTTCCAAGCAAAAAACTGTATTCAGATTAATGTGAATAATGAATCTTAAAACACAACAAAAACATTAAAACAAAGTAAGACACTGTCAAGCACACATGGCTGAAAATATCCAAACTAAAAACTAAACAGAAACTCAGACCATCACCTAAGTCCTGTGAGGTGTCAGCAGCAGGAGAACATCAGAGAAGATGTTTGATTCAGAAGACAGTCAGAAATGATGCTGGTGTCATGAGGACAGTAATCAAACAGAGATGGCTGCAACAGCTTCCGTTTTTAGTATTTAATGAGGCCTCTCAAACCCACTTCCTCCACTGTCTGTACCCCACTGTGCTTAAACTCTCTTCTATTAGCAGTGTTATTGATCGACGCTATCCCGGGACTGACCTGAGGTCATAATTTATGTATTAAGCAGGTTTAAAGGTTTCTGTTTCTTTTCATGTTCTTTTGCAGCAGTAATGTGGAAGTAATCGGAAACACGTCAGTTTTTTTTCTGCATGCATTACACTTTACTCCTGACACCTCAACATGCTTCCATGATCGATTGTAGCAGCACGTTGCTCCACCACTGTGCCCTACACGCGGATGCCCACAGCTCTGAGGCCCGCAGCAATCTGAAGCTAACGGATAAAAGATGAGCAGAAAAAAAACAAACACGTGTTCGGGAGGGCCTAATGGACCCCTGGCTCAGGGGCCCGGGGGCCCTCAAGAGTTCTTAAAAAGCAGCTTTAGCTCAAGACACTAGCGGAAGGAACATCTGAACAACTAAAGCAGACCGAACAAGTGCCATAAAAGGTAATCTGGCCAAAGAAAACTCATATTGTGACGATCAAACTCTGAATTCATCTCATGCGTTTTCAAGACAATATTTCAGGACTTATGAGCCATTTTTGATTGATGTAGTAAGTATTGGCCAATTGGGCTCATCTCTTGTGAGGTTTTCCCCAAACTGAGGACTACCATCTGGCCAAGTTTGAAGTCTCTAGCACCTACAGTTTGGTCAGCACGATTTGTTTTTGGGCAAAAAAAATAATAATCATAATAAAAATTCCAACAATTACAATAGGGTTTCAGCACTTCGTGCTTGAACCCCTAAAAGAGGGACGTGGCTTGTGTTACTTATTATTTTATAAAAATCCTTCTTACTAAAAAACTTCTTACTAACATCAGTACTTGTTAAACACCAATCACATTTGTCATTGTTGAGTTAAGCTCGCCCATATTCATGCT
Source organism: Yasuhikotakia modesta (assembly GCA_036877545.1). NCBI lineage: Eukaryota > Metazoa > Chordata > Actinopteri > Cypriniformes > Botiidae > Yasuhikotakia > Yasuhikotakia modesta. The sequence continues at coordinate 8,792 of JBAJNP010011073.1, forward strand.
GTCGCAAGGGGGCACACTAAGTCGCCTCAAAACGTTGGTGTTTTGGGATCCCTCAGAATAAAATTGAGTCTATTAATTTGCAAAGTACATCTAAAGTATGTAATTTAAGAGATTAGTGTTGTTTTTGTGTATTATAAAGTTGTTCCTAGTTTATTTTTCATATTTTTTGCTAACATGTTTTGCTAGTTGGCATAGTGAGGTAATCGCAAGGTCAGATCAGTCATGATATAGACACATGGCTCTATTAGAAATATTAAGTGTTCTTATCTTTTCTTTATGTTGGTGTGAATACATCTTTATTTCCTCAGAAATCACTGTAGATCCATTTAAGACCAGTATATTCCGTTTAAGACCAGTATGTTCCGTTTAAGACCATCTAATGTATTTAAATAGCAAATTGCTTAAAGTATGATATTTGGTACATTTTTCTGTAATTCAGTGACTTTGCTGTTCTTATATCTCCCTGACATCATTAACTAGACCACACAGCACACCACATACTGCAAAGTGATTTTTCTTATGTAGTGTTTTGCAACTGAGAAAGACAAAAGAAAACTGAAAGCAATGAAAGTGGGTGAACAGTAACCTGTTGTGTGTAGGCCTGTTTCATGCTTATTTAAGACTGTTTATTATTTAAGACTTATTAAGATTGTTGAAGCACTTTAATGTAATTTGCTACTTTTTAAAACAAAATTTAATTAAATGTGAATATTAAATGAAATGCTGAAACCAATGATAATTAGTTTTAGACCCACCTGGTCATGTTTTGTGGTGGTTCATTGTTACAAGCTAAACATTAAATGCAAGTTCAAAAAATAAATTGTGTATAACATGTTACTGAATAAATATGTTTGTAATAATTGTGATTGTAGGCTTATTTGGAACACACATGGGTTTTAATGGTACTTCAGTACCCATTAAGCCCATACCAGACATTTCACCTTTTTTTAAAGTAAGTAAGGTGTAAGTAAATGAATATGCTTTCAAATGAGAGATTAATCTTTCATTTTAACAAATGATTCTTTTTATAAACCACCTTAGTATCTATGAAAAATATATTTATGATATATTTATCTATGATATAATTTATCTATGATAAATATTTTTTTTCCTTTATTACCTCTAATGCACGTAAAGCCTGTAAAATACCAGCAGCATACCAGCAGTTATTCTGTAATACTAATCCTAAACATTTTTAAACCAAAAGTGCAGCTTGGTTGCTAATCAATAATTAAATAAATAATAATTAATTAAAAAAAATCAGTAACCAATTTCTTTTATAAAATGGGGTTTTGCATAAACCCTGATCCATTTAAAATATTATGAGCTAAAATAACATCTTCATTGTATGCAAAACATCTTCATTCTGAGATTATCAGCAGATGTCAACTGATGCAGTCTATAGGATTTGTTTATTCCATTTTGTGAGATAAGGCCTGTTTAGCTATCTGTTCCTTGAAACAATCAAACGATCAAAAAAAGGTTACATTCAAATAATTTCACCATATTATGTTTTGCTATGTTGTCATGTGTTCCTGAATAACATGCGCATTCTGCCATTACAAGAGAGATGATGAATATCTGTAAGCAGGAGACATACCGTCATATGTTCCTTCATGTAAACATGTTCTGAATAAAACACATTTTAAGGCAGGGAGACAATGATTTACTCGCGCTTCATTGCGGCTGTGTTGAGTCGGCAGGCATGCTCTATCCGCTCACGCTACAAAGAACAAAACAGCATTTAATGTTAGATGTTTAATGTTTTAATGTCAACATTTAGTACTATCTACAGCTCATTATGGCTCAGAGTATTATAGCATATATCCCAGTGATGTGAGAGTAAGACCAGCGTGACGCAGGTGACAGGGAGACAGTCACAGACGCCGCTGCTGCTGTTAGTGAATTACACTATAAAATAAACACAGACTGTCTGAACCGGTGATTTCTTTGTCGCATCTGTTGGTGTAGCGGACAGCCATCCGCAGTCACGTTGAGCCTTTTGACAAGAAACAAGGCTCATAAAGCTAATGATTGCGTTTACATACATCTTCCTAAACTCTACCTTAAACGTTCAAGAGCTATGATTGACGCAATGCGAAAATAAAAGTATAAAATGACTATGCATGCAAAAATGATGTGCACGCAAACTGTTTTAAAATGGTTTTTAAAACTGATACACATACTTGAATCATGAACAATCTGTGTTTTGAGGACATTTGCCTTAACGTGTTGTTTGATGAGGATGTTTAATCGTTGTAACTTTTAATTGAGAATAAATGAAAAGTGATGCTGCGAGGCTCTCACGGCGCGAGGAAGAGGCAGAGTATCACACAGTCCCAAGCTATTTTTAACACCTTTCATTGGCTAATCATTTCTAAAATGTACACAGCCATGTGGCTGACCGACCGACTGACCAATAGTACTGATTTAGGAAAAAAACAAAGCCCAAAAACGGAGTTACGACGATTCCGCCTGACAGCAACGATATATGCATATAGATTTTTTTTAAAACATTCACAGTTATAAATAAACCTGTAATACTGAATGAAAAAAACACTTTCTATTCACTATTATTTATCTTATTGACATTATGGTATGTGTAATGTACCACGGCTTGATAAAAAATACTATGTAATGAAATTATTACTAAACAAATTACTTCTAAAAGAATTGTTCACAACCTGCTGAAAGTCCATTATAATAAAGAAAGACTATCACAGCGGCATGACAGGGAGTGGCATAGTTCCGGTGTGAGAACACTGAGCGCAACTGGCTGCCGCTTCATGCTACGAATGCTAAATTACTTTTTTGTTGTTGTTTGTTTTATTTTTCTTTTGTTTGAATATTGCGTTGTTTGGTCACTGAATGTTTCTTGGCCTGTGGGATTCACATCTCGACTTTTAAGGATTTACTAAAACTTCTGTCACTCTTCTGTCTACCTGCCGAGAGCCTTCGCTGTGTCTGCTTGACTGTGTGTCCACTGGCCGCCTCGTCACTGTTGGTGAGTGAGTCTCCACGCTCTCTGCTACCTGTCTCTCCCTGAAGTTGTGGCTCCCCCTGCTGACCCATGCGATACTGCTGGTCGAATCAGCCTCCACTTATTCTGCTGGCGGTATCGGTGCTTGTGGACAGCGTCGTTGCTTCTTTGGCGGGTCTGGCTGTTTGTGGGTGTGTTCGTCACCCGACTCTGCTGTATTCGTGAGTGACTATGCGTCGGATAATGCTAGCCAAGAAGTTTGTTTTTCTTTTCCTCGTCGTTGGTGGCATCTACAGCATGTCGCTTATTTACACTCCAATTGGATTAAGGACACTGAACTTTCATCCGCATCTCGATTCTGGGATTTATGAGTACTGTCGCATGCTCGGGATCCTGCGCCGATCTCGTATTCACCATTCCATGTGCATGTTGAACATCACACATCTCTGCACTGCATACCATCTATTTGGACTAGTAGAGCCGTCGTTCATAGTACTACATCCTTGGACCACTTGAGAAACACTGCTTTGTTAAGGCCCCTGGCCAGGGAGGATTTGCGCAGTTATGGAATGAAAGCAGTATCTAATGCGTCACAAAACCTTGCACTTCTAAACTGCCGTTCCTTGACAGAGAAAGCATCCTTCCTCCATGACTTAATTACTGATACACCTCTTGATATGCTGCTGCTTACAGAAACCTGGCAGTTACCAAATGACTATTTTCACTTAAACCTCCTCACTCCCACTGGATATAAATATCTGTCTAAGCCACGTCCCTCTGCTAGAGGTGGTGGCCTTGCAGTTGTATATCGTGATGTTATGAAATTCCATGACTTGAAATCTTTTGAATACTTGGCCTTTAAAGTGTGTGCTCATACTTCTCTTTTGATCATATTAATATACCATCCTCCTAAGTCTCTGACAGCCTTTTTTTCCTGAACTCAATGAACTTCTCACTATGCTGTCACTCACCTATGCTGTATCCTCTTATGTTATCCTGCTTGGTGATTTCAACATACATACTGACTCTCCCTGCTCTAATGCCAATGACCTTACAGTAACCCTGGATAATTTTAGTCTAATTCAACATGTAAATTTCCCTACTCATTGTCGTGGTCACACACTTGATCTTGTTTGTACATCAGGAACTACCAATGTTTCTGCCTCTGGCTCACAAACTGGTATATCTGACCATAAATTGAAAACATTTGATTTCCCTCTGCCGGAATCCCGCATAAAACTACTATTAAATATCTGTTTAAAGTATCTATATAAACTACTATTAGTAATGTTAAATCTGTGGATATTTTGTCTTTCTCTGATTCCATTAATGAATCTGTTTTATCTTCATACTCTGATTTTTCTTGTCCATCCACTGTTCTCTCTATCTACAACGCCATCTCTGAAGCCTTAGACAATCATGCTCCTATGAAAACTAAGGTGGTACCTTCCTCTCATATGTCCCCATGGTATACTTCTGAGCTCAACAAACTGTCAGATGTCTCGAACGCAGATTTAGGAAAAGTGGCCTGGAGGTGCACTATCAAGATTTTTGTGCCCACCAGTTAAAATATAAATTTACTCTTAATGCCAAACTAACAGCATATTACTCCTCTATAATTAAAACAGCCAAAAGCAGACCAAAGACTTTGTTTTCAACTGTTAATAAACAATTCCCCAATACATTATATGACTGGCTCAGTCGACCTCTGCAATTACTCTCTTCATTTCTTTGAGAATAAAATAAAATCCATTTACGAATGTTTTTCATTAACTTCACCTGACATTTTCTCTAATCGGTCTCCACCTCAACCCATAAAGTACGCTCTCTCCAATTTAACTTTCACAAGCCCATCCTTGGTTAGTGACCTTATTGCTCAAGCAAACTCATTCACCTGTCAGTTAGATCCTGCCCCCACCTCATTTCTCAAAAGCTGCCTGTCTGTTATAGCATCTTCTATTGCTCACCTGATTAACTGCTCTATTTCTTCCGGGTCTGTCCCACTGTCTTTAAAAACTGCTGCAGTCACTCCTATTCTAAAGAAACCTGGTTTAGATCCATCTGTTTTAAAACATTTCCGCCCTATATCAAATCTTCCTTTCATTTCTAAGCTGCTTGAAAAGGTGATTGCTTCTCAGCTTCAAGCACATATCTCTGTCAATAATCTTCTTGATCTCTATCAGTCTGGTTTTCGATCAGGACACAGCACTGCTAAAAATTACTGATTACTTTTTACTATTTTCCGCTGACTCTGGTTGTCTTACTGTGCTTATCATGCTTGACTTATCAGCAGCTTTTGACACTGTATCTCATCACATATTGCTTCTCGCCTATCAGCTATTGGCATTACTGGTAATGCTATGTCTTGGTTTATATCTTACCTCACTGATAGACAGTTTTTCATCAGTATCTATAACTCCAAATCATCGTCTAGTTCTCTCAGGGTGTTCCTCAAGGCTCTGTCCTTGGACCACTCTTGTTCAATATTTATCTGTTACCCTTCGGTCAAATTATTCGTAGTCATGGTCTCAATTACCATCGTTATGCTGATGATCTGCAAATCTACATATCTGGTCACTCCATTGCCACTCTGCCTATCATTTCATTAAACACCTGTAACGCTGACTTTAAAACATGGCTACATAACTTCCTAAAATTAAACAATGACAAAACTGAACTTATTGTATTTGGTCCACCATCTCTCTTAAAAAAAAAAAGTCTGATATCTATTGACAGAGCTTTACTAATACCATCTGATACTGTTAGGAATCTGGGTGTTATCTTTGATTCATCACTTTCATTTAAATGTCATATCAACTCTATTACCAAGTCTGCATTCTACCAGCTTCACAATACCGCCTGTCTGCGCCCTTTACTCTGCCTCAAAGATACTGAAACCGTTATCCACATCTTAATTACTGCAACTCACTTCGTACTGGTCTGACTGCAAAAACAATTGCTAGGTTACAGTATGTTCAGAATGCTGCTGCCAGAGTCATCCATCAAGCCAAAAAGTCTGAACATATTACCCCTTTGCTCCATAAACTACATTGGCTGCCCGTTTCTGTACACATTCAGTTTAAAATTATTTTATTAACATTTAATAAAATAAAATGTTATTTTCATTCATTCTCCAACAGGATGTGGCACCTGCCCACAGCACCAAAGCTACTAGTATCTGATTTAAGCACCATGGTATCCCAGTTCTTAATTGGCCAGCAAACTCACCTGACCATAACCTGAGCTTAAAGTCACTATCAGAGCAACCTGGGCTCTCATAACACCTGAGCAGTGCCACAGACTGATCGACTCCATGCCATGCTGCATTGCAGCAGTAATTCAGGCTAAAGGAGACCCAACTAAGTATTGAGTTCTGTACAAGCTTATACATTTCAGTTTACTTTGGGTCTTAGGTTTTATTCTAATTTTCTGAGATACTGAATTTGGGGTTGTCAGTTATAATCATCAAAATTAAAAGAAATAAACATTTGATAAATATCAGTTTGTGTGGAATGAACGAAGTTTAACTTTTTGAATGGAATTAGTGAAATAAATAAACTTTTTGATGATATTCTAATGATATGACCAGCATGTGTGTGTGTGTGTGTGT
>JBAJNP010011074.1:0-15376 GCA_036877545.1 Yasuhikotakia modesta
ATACATACTCACACACACACACACACATTTACATACATAAACACACACACACACACACACACATATACATACATACACATACATACACACACACACATTTACATACATACACACACACACACACACACATTTACATACATAAACACACACATATATAGATACATAAACACACACACATATACATACATAAATACACAAATCCAAACATACATACACACACACACACATACATACATATGTACATACAGTCCCAACACATTTTTTTAACTTAAAAAACAACAGTACAGGAAATAAATTAATCATAAAAAATGTTTCTACAAACAGACTAATAACAGAAATCCATCGATTACCAAAACCAGTGATGCAACAACTGCTGTTGTATCAGCCAGTAAAACAAACTCACTGAGAAGTGAGTTACCTGCTCAACGCTCAACCAAACTATCGCTGACAGAGACATTTGTTCAGCTGACATATGTTCACACGAGGGCTTTGGTGAGGCGGCTAATCAGAAGGAATGATCACATGGTAACTAATGCCACGATCCTGGAGAGATCCATCTGTGAACGAGTCTCTCTCTCTCTCTTTCTCTCTCTTTCTCAGGTTGAGTTATGCTAACCATATGGCACTCAAAGCTTCACCCCAAACTCCCTCAACAAATTAACTTTGTTAATTCCATTTTTAAAGACGTTATGGCAGTAGATTGTAATCTGAACAGCTGTGTGGCACATGCAATATTTTGGTCTCCCCACAGACTGCAGAAACACAGAATGAACTCTGAATGCGTTTAATCCTACAGTAAATTTCGTCCTGTGCGTTGCGGTTTACCACAGATCTGCATCTGGAAGTCATTTAGCTGCTGTTAAAACATCAGGGCTGATGTGGAATCGCATATAAACACAAGCGTTTCAGACAATGCGTGTTTAATTAGAACGACACGGTGTTGCGTGAAGAGTTGCGCTTGAGATGAAGGAAATCGTGATGCACTTTTGATGAAGGTACTTTCGAGGTTACGGACCAAATCCACCTGATTATAAATGATTTGGGGAAATTGACCTTACTCAAAATAAACACACCAGGGCATTTCCGCTGCTGTACGAGAGGCCAGACTGATCGATGTCGCCGGATTCGCAGCGGCACGATCGATGCTAATTAGAGCATGTCAAACTCATGCTAACGGTTTACAGCAGCTTTACTATGAAAACTTAATGATTCAGAAAAAAAACACATCTGTGAGAAACTGACTGAAAATATTTTAGCTCCACATCGTGAAACAGATATTCAATCAACAGATATTTTCCCACTTTCACACGTTTAAAAATGCAAGAATTACAAATAATAACAAGCTACCAAACCGACTTCAATGCATGAAGTTTGTTCCCCTGTTCTTACAAAGAGGTTCTTACAGAGTGTTCTACTAGGAGAACGTGTTCCACTGTGTTTTAATGGCACTTATGTCTTGTTCTCTAATGCAATGGCATTAAGACTCTTTAAAGTGTGGCTTAAATGTCAGAACGTTTGTGGGGTCGCTGTACAGGCATAAAACATTTTATTGGATCCATATTGCTTACAATGCATTAGCGAGATGTTACACCCTAGGACACAATATATACAATTTTATAATGCTATTTAGTTGTGCATTTCAACTCAGTTTTGCCTTTTGCCGCGTTTCTAATGACTGTTTATTTACTTCATCAAAGTAACATCATTTGGCAGCTGTGTAAATCTGGAAAAAGCTCAGTTTTATAATCATTGCACGCCGGATTAGCGTTCAGTCAGCAGGGGGCCGTTCTTACTCGGTCTGGTGAACCAGTTTTGTCCCGGCCGTGACCTAGCACATGCAGAACAGCAGCAGCGACATCTCAGCCCGCATCACCAGATCTGAAACAAGGTCTAAATGCTGGTGCATATATCATACTGACACCCTGAGGGCCGGGCTCAGGTGAGCTCTGTGCTGGCTGTCAGCAGTTACAGACTGCCTGAAGGTTACAGAAAGGTTATTTTCTACAGAGGATCACACCTGCGCTCACCCGTTCTGTGCCCTTCAACGCTGCGTGGTTTTTGCAGGTTGTGCATTTTTTTCCAGTATGCCTGTAAAGTAATGGATGTTAATACCATATGTGTGTTTATATGCTCTTTTACACACTTCAGTGAAAGGTAGGGTAGGCATTTTTGGAGATTAGCAATTGCAAGCAAAGCTCCACCTTCCGTTCGGAGCGATCTCCAAAGCCACGCCTCCTCCAATAGACTGAACACAATGATTGGATAAATGTTTCATGGTCCGATACCTTCCATGGAGATTTATAAACATCTTCAGACAACATTATTTTAGCCAGAAAAAAAAATGTTTGGGAGGTTTGAGCAGGTTGGTTGATAGAGTCAGAGAATAAGCTGTAAGATATAAAATCATTTATTGTAAATATAATCACAAATAAAAGGTGATGTTAGGAACAAAATATAGATACAATTACATATTAAACATTAAAAGTACATTTTAAAAGACATTTTCACATGTTTTCTAAAGGAAAGATCATCTCAAAACATTTGCATTATTTACTTCATGCTTGCTTGCTTTCTTTTTCAAAGTTTTTAAAAATACATCCTAGCCACTCATGACTTTATAATGGAAGTTAAGACAGACTGGGGTTAATGTCTGTGCTGTAAAGAAGCAGTCGGCTAAACCCAGCTCTAGCAGATAGATTTAGAAAAGAGAAGTACCTTTTGTGTGTTTAATAACTGTGCCAGTTTGAACTAATTGTATTGTACATTTTCTATGCTATACAACCATATTTTCTTCATTTCTAAACGGGTTTTTGTTCAAGTTAAATGCCCCTCAAAACAGTCATTGTTACTCTTTGTTTGGGCATGTTAACCGCACGACACAATGACATTTTGTTTAAATTTCATTCATTAGTTTAGCTTATTCAGTTATATACAGTTTATACAAAAAACAAGAAACAAAACCAACAAAACAAATGGGTGTAGGACACGATAAAGACAGATCAACCGATGTCCCAAAGCGTAAGAATGAGTTTCTAGCTGAGAACGGTGAATGAAATCAGGGCACGGAGGAAAGAGAGAGAGAGAGACGGAGACAGAATGGCTGTTTCTCTAGGAAGCTCCCCAAACAATGTGAGGTTTGTTCAGCTTGGGTGCGTGAAGACTAAGCTTGGGTGAACTGGCAGCTCGCCCTCCGCATCTCTGTTTTACGCCCTCCTGGTACTCTATTCTAACCCGGTTGCTTTCAGGAAGAAAAATTCCTATGAAGTTCATCAGCCTCTTTCTATTTGTGCGTCCATAATGGCAGCTTCATCCTCCAGACACTTAAAAAGGACACGCAGGGGACCGCGGCAGTAAAGCCCCAGCACAGTGGCCCTTTGAGTGCTCTCTCTGTCTGGCAATCTGCTCACATTATCAAACAACCCCGTCCTCCTGCCAAAACCTGCTTATGTCACTCCTTCAAGCCGATGAGGGGGGCATTTAAGAGGCCTTAGGTTAAGATGAATGTGCTCTTAGCCGAACAGTTTAGCATTGATGATAGATGTTATGTTTGTTAGTTGTACTTGCTAAGGCAAACAGAGTAGCAACTATTATTGCTCAGACTTAGCAACATCCTCAGAACGTTCTTGTGAAGTTTTCTTACAGTTATTAAAAGTTCTTGCATTTACTATAGTAGAATGCTTTTTAAAGTCATCATTGTTTAATAATTTATCATTATTTATAAAAAAAACAATTTCCATGTTGCTTGTGGAATGCTTTAAAAAATAAAATTGAAATATCGTTCTTATATCCAAGCAATGATGTTAACCTCATATTTTAAAAGTTTCTAGAACATTAAACATTTTTGGAGAGCCTTGCAACCAACCTGGCAAAACTCCTAAAAACCTCACATGGCAACACTCTGACATCATGTCATGCACAGACAAACGCCATGATGAAATCTAGCTTCCATTTTTATTGGGCTCTGAAAGTCATCAACCTTTATTAGTCCAATTACATTCCCAGCATGTTACGCACGGAAGGGAAAATGGTTTCGCTTTAACAAAAGCACATTTACATGATTAATTATTCTGACTAAAAGCCCAAATCAAAACATCTGTTTGCACGTTGGGCAAAAATGTGAACATCAGTCGCCCGTTTTAAGACGATCCCTTACACAGCAATGGCTGATAATGTCGCATAATAATGTTGCTTCTGAAAAAACAAGCGTCTGCATGAAACTATTCTAATTCGAATTTAATTAAGAGCGTTTATAGCGCCTGTAACTTTAATGACGATCCCTAAATTGATGCCACATTTTCCCTACATGGGAAGCTTGTGACACAAAGCAGGGAGTGTTTCCTGCAAAACTGAAAGACTAATTACAGCGTTACATATCTAGGCAGCGCTGCATGTGACAGACACGTCTTTAATGTGTCTGAAGCACCTGCATCAAAAAAGCGTCAACCCCTCCTCAGCTGTAACCTCTCGCTCTTATTCACCCGTTTCAGCAGACATCACCTTCAGCCCATTTATGGTCTGTAGTGAGGCAGGGGGTGGGATTTTCACACTGCTCTGCCACACCTTTTAGGTTATAAGAACGTTTCCCTAACGTAACTAAAACAACGTACAAAAACGTTAAAAAGGCATTCTAGGAATGTTAAAAATTTCTAGGCATATATTATAAATTATTTCTGATATATAATGTTACAAAATGCTCTACTGCAAAAACATTTTGGATATAATTTTGAGAGAACGTTAGCCAATGTGCTGAGAATGTTCCCTGCTAACTGGTGCATTGTTTGCGCTGTCTGAAAATCACCCGGTCCCTGGGGGTCTGGTACCATTTGTGAGGTACATATAGCAATCAGCTGGCTTTCAAGACCCTGTGAAGAAAAGACATATTTGCTGTGAAATAGGATGTTGGGGGTGCATGTCTAAAAGATCCCTGTTGCCTTCAAATAGCCAATAATATTTAGATGCAACAGAGCCATTAACATGACTTGCTACTTACTTGTTGTCTGCAGGTGGCATTTGTGGGAGGGGCCATGGTCATCCTCAGAAGCGATTGATTGGACAAAAATGAGTCCAATCAGATGAGTCATCTGTTTGCTTACCTAAAAGAAAGGTTTGCATTTGTAATGCATACATCTGCTAAAGATGAATTTTGTCAATGTTTAGAAGAACATTAGAATAACTCGTATAGATTTTGCGTGCAACCAAGCACCGCTCACAATTTCCTTCAGAGAATTGAACGAAAACACAATTTAACAAATGAAATCAATATTTACCACTAAAGAGAATATCTTCCACAGATACACACCCTGCAAAATAAGAAACGTTAGAAACAGATCTAAACAATAAAACAGTATCTTAAATAAGCATTCACAATAATCCCATACAACAGACAAAACGTAGATTTAACATCTATAGCACAAAACAAGAGGAGACTTCCATGCCTCCAGGCGCAGTATGCAAACTTCTCTATGAGGATTCCTCTACTCTCTCTCTCTCTCTCTACTCTGTACACTCCATGTGAAAAGCTCTCAGATCTGGTTTTGTGGGAGTGATTGTCACTCGTTTAATGAGCTTCTTTGCCAAGTGCAGAGCTCTGGCAACACACGTCTCCCCTGCGCCTCTCTCTCGCTGCATCACTCTCTTAGCGTGTCTGCTGCGCTAGACGTTTCTCTGGATTTCCTCAGCGCTCTCTGTTGTTCACGCCTGTGGGATTAGACCGTGTAAAGGAGGAAGGCTTCAAATATCTTTCGGAGGAAGTGCGACTAGAATGCAGCAGCTCCCTGTGAGTATTTAGGCTTTTATTTGATGGTTTTGTCTAAGGTTGATACAATAAGAACCGAGCTGAGGGATTTACAGCTGTAGAGTCTGTACTGTACTAGTGTTTCCTGTGACCCTTACACGTGTGTATCTGAGGGGCTTTAGAGTGCAGCATTGTGGGTCACAGACAATTCATATTTTAATGCAACATTAATATAACGTTTACCCATGCGTGCAGCTTTGTTTTTGCTGCGTTTAATGTCAGATTGATGCTTGTAATTAAATTTAGTCTTTAAAGTGATATAAACAGTTTGTCTTTGCATGATAAATTGATTTAAAATAATTGTTTTTATTTCAATTGGATAATATACATTCATTTGTTAAATGAGAGGATATGAAAACAGCTTTAGTTGCTGGATAACTTCATTTACATTGTCTTTTGAATCTGATAATCTATCTTCATATTTAATGAAAGTTTTATTAGTTTGTTTGTTCTTGGCAATCAGAAATACCTGGTCTGTAAACGTTACAGCTTTTGTCTGTGTCAGGTTCATAACGTGTTGATAACAAGGATAATGGTTTATACGAGTTAAAAAGCAAAGACAAAACCCAGATTGTTCTGCATCCGACAGATCTGTCAAATAGCTGCTGAAAACGAGCTTATCCAGATGTTAGCAAACCAGTTGAAACGTGTTTCTGAGTTGGCTGCTCAGGTGAATCACAGTTTCAGCTCAACAAAACCATCGACGGTGGCAGGTGTGCCAGTGTTTGTTCAAGAATAAGAGCAGAATCCACTATGGGACAAACAATAGGCATTTCCTACCCTTGGGAAAAAAATTCTGCCTACGGGCGGAGAAAAAGTGAATTAGCTTTAGATATGTTGGGGAGGAGAATAATCTTGGACACAAGTTCCATTTATCTTGTTTGGCTGCAGCAAAGTTTCATCCTGGGGGATTGCCAACATCCGTCAGATCTCAGTGAATGTCGCCAGGGCCCTCGCTGTGTCAGTTCCCACAAAATAACACCCCTGTCCCCCCGGTGTGTCTGTTTCCAATCTGCTCTACTTCAGGGTCTCTCAACACGGATGGCAGCCTAATATGATCTAAGTCCAGCACACGCACAACTCCACTCATCTCAAAGACTTCAAAGAAAGAGTGTAATGAAAAAATGACAAAAGGCAAGACACAAGAGAGAATCTCTCCTGTTACACGCAGCACACATCCTTGAAATCAAACACACAGGGCCGTTCTGACAGCGAACATGGGGACATTTTCACAATGTTGGCTAACGTTCTCTAAAAGTTCTCTAATGTTATTTTCCTGCAGTATGTTTTATAACCGTATACATCATAAAGCTTAAAAATGCTATTCAAATACAAATGCAATGTTTTAAAAATGTCACATATTTTTAAATACAAATATGTGTATTTACAAAAAAAATGTTCTAAAAAAACAGGAGGTTTTTAGCATTTAAAACAACATTGTTAATGTTTTTGTTACTCAATGAAAACATTAAGGAAATGTTCTTACAACCTACAATTGTAAGGTAGGGATTTTGCTCTCTCTCTCTCTCTCCCTCCCTCCCTCTCTCTCTCTCCCCCTGCAACTTGACAGCGCATCTGTGATAGCTGAGCATTTGAACGATCTCTTTCATTCTTTACAGTCGTCGTCTGTGACCTTAAGCGTACAGACAATTTGTTCTTTTAACGCTCTGAGAATGTTCTGCAGCCGAACAACATGTCTGCAGAACATTCTGGACACTGCAATGTCATAAACATGCTTTTTACAGACAGAAATGTGTGAAAAACATGCAGCACCAAACAAAACCAACTCTGGTTCAGACTAGTTTGGCATCCAAGGCTAATAACAAACTAGCATAAAGCAGCCCAGCCCAGGTTCAGGTCTCATCACAATCTGGTCTAGCAGACTTAACAGATTATCAGCTAGTTAAACAACAACAGTAACAGTAAATCTAAATGATTTTCTTTAACCGTTCATTTTGACAAGCGAGATAAAAACAGCACGGCTTTTGATTTGTCTGTTCTTTGTTATTTCACATGTTCTGTATTTTTGCATTTATGAGCGAGAGCGACACCTTTCCACCGGGGAACTCACTCCATAAACCCAAGAACAGCTTGTAACAGGTTGATGATCAGGAACCAGGTTTGAAAATAAATTGCACTGTTGACCAGGGACACGTTAATCTCTGTCAGAACACTTCACTGGGGTCACAAGGTCACCCGCCCTCTCCAGCGAGGGCTGGAGGTTCGAATCAGCTCTGCCCATTGATTATAGTACTCTTGCTCTCTTCCTGAACTCTCTCTCTCCCTGTATAATCCATCTGCACGTCGCAGTCGATCTCTCTCCCCGTCATTTTGCGATTTGCTCTTCCACTCCATCAAAAAACAATCTCTCCACTTCTCCACCAAGCAAGTTCATGATCCACGCCCACACCACCCACGTCTCCATCCATCCATGTTCTGTCTCCCTCTATCTCTCCCACAATGCCTCACGCATCCCTGTCAATGAAAGACATGCTTTATGACTTCAGTTCCTCAGCCGTCTTCAGCCCACATCTTTCTATTCTTGCCCAAATGCAGACGCTGTACCTCGGAGCGCACAGCCCCATTAGACGACTCCAGATTTTAATTGTCAGATTTGTTTCATTTTTTCAGGAGTTCTCCGAGGAGTTTTGTAAACGTTTCTCTTGAATCCTAAAATGAGAAATAAAGAGACACACATGAGACCAGCTGTAACAATGCAGATGAGACAATGATGAGACGAATTCTCTAAAAAATATTAAAAAAAGTTCTTACAGTAACATCGGTAGAACTCTTTAACATAATATATATACTCTACATATGGTATGTTTTAAAAACATTACAAAATAACAACAATCTTTGACTAAAGATTTTTGAATAAACTTTCTTATGTCCTAAAATTGTTGGTTGGGTTCATTGGAAGCACATTTAGAGTCATTGCTGTCTGGAGATACAATTGAGACATTAAGGAGATCTCATTTGTGATTGCTGAGACATCACCAGGCTTTGTTCAGGCAGACAGAAAGTTTCAGAAGTTTTGGCAAGATATCAGAATGTTCTTCTGGGGTCAGTGTTACAGCAGACATCAGATCTCACTCATTCCTCCCCCTCTCCTGTAGCTGTTCAGGGTGTTGTATTATTAATGGGCTGATAATGGAAGCGTTTTGTCTCTGGCATGCATTTTAAATCAGACTGAAACCGAGTCAAATCTCAATTAGACATACTTATTATTTAATATCGCTCCCACTTCTTAATCTCATTTAGTGTCTTGTCTGTGCTTTGCTGGGACACAGCGGTTTAAATAATATATAACTTGTGTAGCTGAGGCCTGTTAAAGGTGTTATCCCTGCATTATTTATGCTCCTGTTTAGCAGCATGCTAATAGCTAGCGTGTTAACATCACCACTTACAATAATTCTAGTGCAGTATTTAAACATCAAGTCGATGCAACATCACTGTTGTTTTCTGGAACGATAGAGACAAGAGAAAAACACACATTCTGAGCGAGACATCAAAGTTTTTAAACAATCCTCAGAGATTTTGGTTATGATCTTAAACGTTTTTATAGCTTTTCTATCTGCATAATTAAAATGACAGCTCTACACCGTGCATGACAACAGCTTGTAAATATGTGTTTCTACTCATACATTTTTAAGGATAACATCTGATAGTTGACACACACATGATGAGTGTCTTAAACACAAAACCATTTTCTGTTCAAACATCAATCAGGTTAAATTAAATTAAAGTCAATTAATGGATGAAAGACTAAAAAATGTGCAAGTTGGTGTTTAGTTCCAGTAAAGTTAACCGTGTTTCAACCAGAGCAGAGATGAAGACTGATCAGCCATCAAGACTCTTCAGATAGACGATTATTTTAATCCAGTTTGACAGGAAGGATGGAGCTAATCCCATTAGTGCCCTGAATAGTGCGCACACAGTTTTTATACTAAAAGGCACTTAAATTCTGGCTCTGTGCTGAATAACAGATATCTGTCTACTTTATAAGATTAGGGAGAAGTACTTGCCAATGAAACGGAGACCATTTAAATCAGACTCAATACTGTAAAGCGGCAACTTTGCTTCCCTCAGTTCTGTTCTTGCCAGAGTGTTTTATAGTACGTATGAGCGTGCAAAGCTGTTGATGCACAAAAAATACTTGCAGTCTGTGATGCACAAAAAATACTGTGACAATTTTAGGTTGTAAGAATGTTTCCACATCATTTTATATAATATATATGATAACAGTGACACATTCTCCTCTGTTACAAGAACATTTTTTGATAACTTTGACAGATCTTTAGAAAACATTAGCTAATGTTCTGAGAATGTTGTCTGGGTCATCACAGGGGTTCATTTTGTGACAATAAGTGGTCTTACATCAGCCCACTTACTGCATGGCTTCAAATAAATAAATCATTGGACAATAAACAATGGTGTGAGTTCAAAATGTCTGACTACATCCTACAGCAGTCAAATACGGATGCAGTTCTCATACAGCAACACTAAAGTGTTGAAATCTACCAATCAGAGCTCAGATTTCCACAGAGCTGTGCAGTAAATCAGATAAATGGCCACGTGCTGCTGGTGAGGAACCCTGATGTGTGAGGAACAGACGTGATGAAGGTCCCCCAGCGATGGTCTCTTCATTTAAACCCCACAGAGGTGAGAAGAGCCAAGCACAACATGTCTCCTTTCCTCTGCCAACCCAGCTAACAGGGAACGTTCTCAGAACGTTGACAATCAATCTCTCAAAGGTATCAAAAATGTTCTTTCAGTAATATTAGTACAGCGTTTTAAGGTTATTCCTCATGTAAAATGTTATTCTTTAGTAGTTAGTCTAACATTTTAAAAACGTTACAGTTCAATGTTTTCATCATGTAACCAAGCAATAATATTCATACAGCACGATAAAAGGTGAATGTTTTGACTGTTTCCAGAACTGTCCTAAATAACATTTTTAACGTTTTGTTACTTAACTGGAACATTAGGGAAACATTCTTAAAAAATTTAGCTGAGGAACCATTTCCTGTTTTCCCCTGATTTACGCTCATCCGCTATGCTAAACGAGTCTTCAGTGGCGAGTGAGGTGAGAGAGACACACCATCAGTCATTCAGAGAGAAAAGCTTACTCTTGATTTCTCTCGCCCCAGTTTCCACCTTCTCCACCCCATCTGGCTCCGGTTCTGGACTGCTTCGGCCAGGCAGTGCCAGAGCTAGCAGAGGTCAGAGTTCACGCTAGCCTTCCCACGCTGGGCAGCTTTGACCGCTTGCCAGTATCATCAGACCCAAATGTGGCGGATTAAGAACAGACGGCAGCTGTTGGGTCCCGGTTCTGTGTTTACAGGGTAATGCTGAGGTGGGGGGAGCTGAGTTATATTGGACCACAGATGATTTAGCCGGTTAGTGGACTGGCCCTTGATCACTAAGCTGTCACTGCTTAGTGGACTTAAAGTAGTTCGTCATCATGTTTCGTCGAAGTATCAACTCTGTCTTGTTTCTGTGGGGAAATAAAAATAGACACAAATAAGGCAATTGTTCTCAACTTTATAGCTCTCATGTGAATCATTAAATGGCAACAATTATCAATTTTACTCTAGGAAATCACACAAACAAGTCAATTTAATAGATATTGTCCCTGGTAGTATTTGGTATTGGACTGAAAAAATGATATTGTACGTTTCTACCATAAAACTGATGTGGCATAGCCTAAATAAGTTACAGTTTCATATGAGTTTATCTTGACTTATTTTTGCTGATCTGAGTATTTGGCAAATCTTTCAAAGATCTCCTCCAACAATGTAGAAGAGACATCTCAAACATTCACGATGAAAAGATAATGGGTCTTATTCTCTGTTCTCAAAATCTGAAAACCAGTGCACTCAAAAAACAAATTAAAATCACAGGGCTTCATGAAAAATGACTTTAATTTTCAATGAAATATTCAAAGGATTTGAAAAGAGCCTCATTAGCGTTTCACAGCAGCGTGATGTACAGTCTGAACACATGACAGCATTACTGTTCTGTGGCCCTGTGGCCAAACTGCACAATAATGGAAACCAGGACACATTATGGTGGATCAGGGGTGTAAACATGCCCCAGTAACACAGCAAAGTGCCCACAAGTACACAAGCCAATTAGCAGCGTTTTACCTTCTGATTTTAATCTGGTTTCTAATGCTCGCCACCATCTGTGGGAGAGAGAGAGACGTCTCAGGGCGATCAGCAGTGCCAAGTGACGCTAACAACCCTGCTAACAGTTTTAGGTTGGAGGAATGTTACTCTAATGTTTCCATTAAGTAACAAAAATGTTATTTTGAGATTTCTAAAAATGTGCGTAACGTAAATTTTTTGACGACGCATAAACGTTATGGCTCTGTTAAAAGAAAAATGTTCAAACATTTTATTTAATTGTGTAACTTAAAAAACTTTTATACGCACTATATATATTTTACAAAACATTCTACTAACATTACTGCAAGAAAACGTTTGCAACAGCAGAGAACTTTTAAAGAACGTTGCCTGTTTGCTGGGCAGTCGTCCGGAGGCCCGACGGGCGTCTCCACAAACCTTCTTTTGTGACACGAGAGGGGTGCGGTAACCCATCCTCTGTGTGACCGTCCTGATGACATCACAGAGGTCAGCTCAGGGGTCACCGTAAGCAGCACTAAATCACAAAAGCTCCCCGACCGAGTTAATAGCATTATGGAAAACGCAGGCATGTGGAGCAGAGTTCAAGCCCACCTAAAACAAGAGCCCCCACTGAGGGACGAAGCGGATCGACTCATTCACACACTGTTCAATTATTCAATTACTTCTCCACTCACTGGTCTTTGACCTCGGCGTTTCCTATTGGATTTGTTAAGCAGAGGAGAAGATTAGGTGGAGGGGCTCCGGGGGTCTGGCTGAAAAAGGTGGTGATGAAAGCAGCTGCCGGGGTTAAAATGAGGAGCAGTGGAGTGTGGATATCTGCTCTGACTGGCACCAACAGCTGAAATAAGGAGTTTAGCACAAACGGCTCTCCTGCACCGACCAAATCCCTCTTTTGACTTTAATTAGAGCCTCAAATGAAACGGCCTCATCCGTGTTTTGTGACGATTTTGCAAGGGGTGCAATTGACTGATAAAGTTATTTTGCGAGCTTTGCGAGCTTTTCTCCATCTCTTTGCCCTCTCTGTCAGCAGTTTAACTCTCTTGTTCTCAGGGAAAAGACTCGATTCATTTTATTGTGTGTTTAACTAATTAAAGTCCAACAGGAAGTGACCAAGTAAACTAGGGTCCGGCCTACATGAAGGAGCTAATGAGCAGAATTTACTGAGGCTCTGAACTCTGTGAAGCAGCTTTTAAAGTGAAATTTCCTGTGTAATTAGTCATTTAGCCAATTATTTAATCCACAACAACTTCCTGTACAGTTCTGATGTCTGACTCAAGATGCACTTTTACTGTATTGTATCCATTTATATGTTCATCCACTGTTCATCTTTGTACCAGACAACACTGCATACATACTGTAAAGAAATTAACCCTTTCACAACTTTTAAGCAAGTCTTAAGTGCAGCATTTATGCACTACAGAAGATTTAAAAAACATGTTGAGTCCTCAATGCCTGTTTAGTATAATGGGGCTCCAGAATTGTTTAATGTGAACTTTAGTTCTCTAACAGGGAACATTCTTATAAAGTTAGCTAACATCCTCAGATCTCTCAATGAAATGTTAGTAGAATGTTTTCATAATGTTATGTATCATGTATCAAAAAGGTAACCTTAAAGTAGTTAAAGGAACATTTAAAAAACATTACAGTATTAAGAAATAACATATAAATAAATACTGAAATAACAAAAAACAAAAAAATGTAAAGAACATTTTAACAATGTTTTTATTTAATAACCAATTTTTGTTACTTTAGGAAACATTAGGAAAACATTCTTACAACCTAAAATTGTTAGCTGTGTTAACAGTTATACAGTAAATCATTCAGAATCTGATTTATGAGGCTGTTTCAAAGGTGTCTAAAGTTATTTATAGGGTTTTGCCAGGGTAGCATCTGAGAAACCTTAAATGTTGCCTTAAGAACCTTTTAGTAGTGTGCACACACAATCTGGAGGTGTCCCAAAACTGATGCTCGGAAGTGTGAAGACAAAACCTAGTTAAAGGTGTACAGACCTACAGGCACCTCCTCTAGCACAACTGCAGCTAGTTTACAGCGTCTCCACAATTCAGTATAATGACTCTGTAGGTGTGAATGTACCAACTCACAACACAGCACAGAAGGTCATGTCTAATAAAGTGCACCGATCAACCGCGGCCCTTCATCACCGCTGCGGTTATGAATCTGAGGGGAAATATGGGTGTTAAATCTGTTCGTCTCCAAGACGTCTCCCTGGCACCGGACTACAGAAGGTTAAAGCGTCTCCTGAACCGTTACTGCACATGACATCACCAAAAGCAGAAAACCTGACATTTAATTCAAAAGTTCATCCACAGCGACTACTTAGGGCGCATCTGCGTGCTTTGTGATGTAGCCGCTTCTCCTGCTGCTCTCTCTACTGTAACCGGCTAATCAAAATCTGTCACCGTTATAATGCCATGAATTCATAATTCAGAATAATTTCTGCCACATCTGCTGCATATTACCATAACCGCAGGAGGGCCTGTTATTTATTTCTTTAAGGTTTTGTTTTTCCTGTTCAGTGTTATGAAGGGAACTGCCACATATAGACCAACGAACAATTTACAGAAATACAATTCATGTCTCTGGGGATTCGGTGAGAGAAAGCTTTAATACAGAGATCTCTGCCGCAGATGCTTTGAATGCATGCGTGCAGAAACAGACACAACCGACGCAAGATGCTCACCAGGGGACGTGTGGCACATGCGAGCCTTTCAATGCGACGGGTGTTGCTTTGTATGTTACTGCGTGCCGTCTGTAAGCATATGGTTGCTCGGAAGTTGCCGTGTGTTGTTGATGCACGCATGAGTGTGTGTGTGCCACTGTTATCCTGTCTTTGGCTGATGTCTGTCCAGATAACAGGGACTGTTCCCAGAATGTTGTTTAATATTCTCTGAAGGTTTTCTTACAGTTATCAGAAAATGTCTGAACATTGCAGAAAATTGCAGCATTAGTAGAGCTGGATTAAATGGATAAAACATTATTTTAAATTGTTAGTGGAACATTTTAACATTGTTAGTGGAACTTCAAAACAAAACATTATTTTAATCAAGCAGTAGCGTTAATATAGTGTTGGTAGTTTTAAACATTCTTGGAATAATTAAGGTTACTTAACAAAAACATTAGGAAAATGTTTATACAACCGTGTTAGCTGAAGCTGGTGGTGGTAAGAACTCGTGTTGTGTTTTGTGCAGGTAGGGAGACCCCAGGCTGTGTTGGAGTGAGATGCACTGACGTCTGGAGGACTGCAGTATTCCTCTCATCTTTCGCTCAACTCCGAGGTTCAGTCATGAGGTTGCTACGGAAAATAGGAGTGACTCTCCTTTTAGGCATTTGCCTCAACGTGAGCTCCAGGTGTCAGAGTAACGCCCTGGAAATTCCACTTGAAGGTAAGTTGTATAAATTAAGTTTTTAATTG
>JBAJNP010011075.1:4003-15376 GCA_036877545.1 Yasuhikotakia modesta
ATATTTCAGTTGCAGCTGAGTGATTTTGAGCTGCGTAACTCATGAAACAAAAGAATCTGTTGAGAGTGTTACAGGACAACTTTAGTTCAATCTGTCATGTTTGAAAGCAAAAAGAAACTGTCATGCAAGTTTATTCAGTCTTGCTTTGCTGTGCAATATTTGAGAAATAAAAGAGCGCAGAAAGAATCAATATGTTTTGCTGCCGTCCTGCGTTGAAAGAGATGAACAGATTCTTATAACGATCAAAATTTGTGAAACTTGTTTCTCACTTAACAGACCTCTGTTGCGAAATACCTTGTAAGCGCTTACGGGGCAAGATGTTTCTTATGCTGTTTCGAGCAAACAGCATAAGAAACAGACAAATCTGATCATAAACGGAGAAGGCAGGTTCAGTTTACGATTTAATTTAATCAAAACAAGTGTGTTATTTTGTAAGACGCATTTTCAAAGTATTTGCATTGTTGTCTATTAGTGCATTAGTGCATCGTAACAATACTAGTAAGTCAAAGCATTTATCCATATCAGGTTTTTGAGCACTACAGTGACTAGTTAAAACAGTCATTGTCAAAGTGATTTTTGTCTTTTTAGCAGCATAAACGAGGAATGAAAATGTTTACGTCTCTTTCTGAACTTTAGACGAAATTGAAGGGGCTGACATATTTCAGCAGGAGCTGAGTGATGTTGAGCTGCATAACTCATGAAACAAAAGAATCTGTTGAGAGTGTTACAGGACAACTTCAGTTCCATCTCAGAACTTAGTCTCCATTAGCTACAAATCAGTCTATTTGCATGTTAGAGCAAACTTGACTATCCAAAAAGTGAGTTTTGTTATGCAGTGTAATCCGCTAAGTTTAAGTCTGTTTAAGTTTAAGAACATGTTTTATATGACTTTATGGTTGTTGAAAATTTAATTTAGAATAAATTTAGGAAGAGGAAGTGGTCGTCACATGTCACTTAGTGTCATAGGGTAATAACCATGTTTTAGTTCTTGACAGCTGCTTTGGTCAAATTTCAAAAGATTAGTTTTTAAATCTGAAAGTCTCTTTGGGAATCTTTTCCTCAAGGAAGAGTTTAACGAGTTTCTGAGAGCTGTGATGCTCCCTATAATAGATTTTTAATGGTAGTTCTGTGGCGTGAGTGTATATACTCTCTATATATAGAGATGTTGTGTTGATGAACATTATTTCTAAGATTCCCTTCCTCAAAGAATAGTTTGTCAAGATTTAAGGCTCAGTCTTACTTTGAAAGCTTTAATGCTCCCTTTCAGAGCTATTTAATAAAACGTGTCTGGCATAAAATGCTTATAGGCCATCACTAGACAGAGAGACCTGGGTTTGTGTCCCACATTAAACACCGCTGATATTGCCCATCCAGGTCCATGTCTTTCAGGGATAGGACATGTCCCCTTGATAGCTGCTTTGCTGTCTGTTATACAACCATCTATGTTGTATTATTGGACTTTATTTGTAAGATTTATTTCCTCACGGAAGACTTTGTTGTGTTTAAGCCTCAGTTTCAATCTGAAAGCTTACCATAAGCGTTTCTTTGTTGATGGTTCTACGACTTGAACTGCTTCTTTGGTTTGAATCCCAAATTAAAGCCCGTGGTGTTAGCATGTTATATGGTGTTACATCACTAGACTCAGATATCTATGTTTATATCCCACATTAAACTCTGCTGGTATAGGCCATCCCGGGTCCATGTCGGTCAGGGTGATTTTGATTTAAACCCCCTTAATGACTGCTTTGGTGTCTGTTTTACAACCATCTTTGTTGAATTTTTGGACTTTATTTAAAAAATTCCTTAGTCTTGGAGCTTGCTGAGATAAGCCTCTGTCTCACATTGAGACCTGTGATGCTCCCTATTAAAGTGTCTAACTAGTAGGCTTGTGGTGTGCACTGGTTATTTGGCTTCACTAGACTGAGAGACTTGGATTTGTGTCCCACATTAATCACTACTAATTTAGGCCATCCCAACTCAATGTTGGTCATATATTTGTGCTTCAGCCTCTCTTCAACAACTGCTTTGGTGTCTCTCATAGACTCACCTTTATTGACCTATTGGACTTTTTTCAAAGATTCCTTTCAAATTCTGAGCTTCACTATTTCTAAGCTTGCTCTCATCAGGGAAGGGTTTGATAAGTTAAGCCTAAGTCTCATTCTGAGAAATGTAATGCTCCAGCTTAGATCTTTTTAATGGTAAATTTGTGTGTGAGCTGGTTATATAACGTCACGAGACGAGGGTTTGAGAGACATGAGGGTTTGAGTCCCAAATAAACATAGCTAGTATAGGCCAGGGGCTTAAACACAGGGGCTTCCCAGTCAGGGGAAGCAACCGTCTTTGTGGTTTTGATGGACATTTTAAGATTCCCTTCCCCAAGGAATAGTTTGTTGAATCAAACTTTTTTTAAAAAATTCTTTTCGAAATCTGAGATTTTCATTTTCTTCCTTTAAACAAGAATGAGTGTGTAGAGGTTAGCCTAAGTCTTACACTGAGAGGTGTGTGTTGAAGTTTCTCTTGAAGTTTCCTAATGGTAGGCCTACTGTATGGTGTGAGCTGATTATATGGTATTATTAGACTGAGAGACATGAAGTTCCAAATAAATTAATGTTACAATAGGTCATCCAAGGTTCTTATAGACCTCCCCTCGATTACTGTTTTGCAGTATTTACAATGATTGGGATGCAGTTCAATAGATGATTAATCAGATAAATCAACCTTTTGCCACTTTTTCACAATTCATCCTTCCTGCAAGCTTTTGGCCTTGGCATATGCAGTTGTCAACTGTTTAATTCAGCCATTGAGACCACTGCGTGAGACAATTTGACAAACTGTTCTTGTCGATACAGGGGTTTGTTAAAAATGTCTTTGGGGTCTGCCTGACCTTAACCAGTTTCTTCAAATCTTTTTCTTATCCTCTCCACTAGGTGTTTAGATACATTAAAGATGTCTGCCACATCAGCAGGAGACTTGTTCTTCAGGCTCTTGATGATCAGCACTTTGGTCTGTGGCTAAATCTTTGGCAAGCTGTCAAAGGTCAGGATGCATTTTAAATGAAGGTTGGGTGTGTTGGGGTTCTTCTACACATCTAGGATTGTGTCACTTCTGATTCCAAATGATCAACTAGAAGTCAAGTTATTTTTTGTTGCTCCTACAACTTGGATAGGCGACAAGACTTTTGTCAGGGTGTGTATATTACTATACTGCTACCTGCTATGAAAAAATCTGCTGTTTTTTAAGAAAATAAATTTTTGCAAATAGGTAGCACCAAGTGTAAATAGCATCTACCTTCTATATTAACATAGAGTTTAAACACATTGGCCCTCATTTATCAAACAAACGTACAACAGAAAACACGGCGTACGCTCCTTTCTACGCGCAAAGTGTGGTATTTATCAATATGAACGTGAGCAGTAGATACGAACACTCACGTCAGGACCCGACCAGGTGTACAGAAGTTTTTGTGTCGTCTCAAACTTGCATAGCATGCCACAGAGAACTTTTCTGAAAGCATTTTCATCAACTATTAAAATGAGGTCACACAATGACCTCATTGTAATGTCAGTGTAAAATATTTACAGTGTTAAGTGTAATTATTAATTAATGAAATAAATTAGATTTAGACAGTGTTTTGTTTTTTCTGCGCTCTCTATAATAACATTTTATATTCCCATTTATTTCTCATTATAGCAAGAAGAGACCGATTAATTTGTTACATTGAGGATGGTCCACCTGGAGGGATGGTCCACCTGGTGGTTGAACCCCACTGGTGCGCTCGGCCTTAAAAACTGTGCAGTGCTTTGGTTTAATCCCAGGGAATTAAGTATGGATAAATGTATATATTGAATTCACTGTTGCTTTAGATAACATTTTCATTCATTATTCATTCCAAATGAATGAAAATTGAAAAAACATTTTTGGTGGATAAAGGTAAAACCGTTTATGGATAAAGGATAAAGGTAAAATCGTTTGGAAGACCCAGTACTGGCTCTCAGCGGTGGTTGCCTGGCTTTTTTTACATTTCACTGGACATGGACACTTGGTGATGAGAGAACTCCATGATATTAAACAAATGTCCTAATGGAACCGTTTGGAATGGTTTGTTGAGTTTTTTTAACAACTGAGTCTGTTGCATCAAAACTGACAGTGGATTCTCTGACCTTTAATAAAGCCTTTGAGACCTAAAGCTGGGAAGGGGTGTGGTAGTGACAGAAGAACTTGTCAATTCCAATGTCAAATATGCTACCATTGTAAGGCCTCCTGCTTGGCCTTCCTCAGAACAGTCAGGTTTGAGAGGTGGCTAGGTTTCCTGATAAAAGCATCTAACTAAATACCACTTAATTTTAATGTTTACTTTAAGTGTAAAAACGTTTAAGTTTAAACTCATTGGGTTTTAATGGGGTGCAAGATGATAGCTTATTGGACTATCAATTAATGACTTAAAAGTAATAATAATAATAACTATTTTAAAGTAAATGGACGTTGATGGCGTGCTGGTAATCAATAAAGTTTATTACCTTGAGCCAGAGGGTGCAGAAATAATTCCAACTATTTTCGAGTTACTTTGACTTTGATAGGGTGCTAATGACTTCAGGCTTCAAATAAATAATTTTGTCTGCACAAATGAGGCACAAACAACTCCAGCTATTTTGGAGTGATTTTGGTACCAATAGGGTGCTGGGTGAACTTTGCTAATGCTTATTTATAATTTTATACGTTATAATTTTAACGTTTTGTGCATACTAATACTACATTTTACTATACTAATACAATACTA
Organism: Yasuhikotakia modesta; assembly: GCA_036877545.1. Taxonomy (NCBI): domain Eukaryota; kingdom Metazoa; phylum Chordata; class Actinopteri; order Cypriniformes; family Botiidae; genus Yasuhikotakia; species Yasuhikotakia modesta. The sequence goes on from JBAJNP010011075.1 coordinate 8,781, forward strand.
ATATTGTAATACATACAGTACTAATTGTAATGTGGACTGTGACGGATCTGTCTCACAATACAAAGAGCTCAGGAAAATTTAGAACAATGTGGAATTTCTGGAGAGTTAAGAAACAGAGAAAACAAATTTAAAGGGATTGTAATGTCATAATGTAAAAGAACACTGAAAGGACAAAGACAAAGGATGGTTTACATGTTTATTTCGGTAGATGAACGTAATGAATCAGGTGGGTATTATAGACTGAAGATGTTTGTTATATTTACAGGGTTGGATTGTGGATGTGTAGTGAAGATTGCAGCACAACCAGCCTCAGTGACGTGAGTGGGAGTGCAGGTGAGGAGATGGAGCAGATGACTTGCAGATAAATTACTAATTTCATTATTCATAATTTCAAGTTTTCGGTTTCCGAACAGCTGAAATTAGTTGGTTCAATCAACTCTTAGTAGATTGAGTCTGAGTTACCTGCATACACCATGACTATAAAATGCCTTGATGAATAGAATCTATCTCAGTACCAGATTATTAAACAGTAAACACTAACATATTGCCTGCAAATGATAACTCAAATTCAAATTATTAAATAGATGCCACCTTCTCGGGACAATATAAACTTTCTCTACACCTGCCCTATGCTTTCTTTCAGTTATATCCTTAATGTCATGGAACATAAATGTCTTTCCGGTATGACATTCGAAAAGGAAGAAACGCTCGAAGCTAGTCTATATGTGGCAAAGTGGGTAATGTAATCCTTCCCTATTGGTGTGTGATTGTGTCCCCATAATAGCCTGGGACCGCCTTTGCAGAAAGTGCATGCGCAGAGGGTGTGTGATTGTTTGTTTGGAGTTTGGTAATTGTAGAAGTGAATATGTGGACTAAGAGCAGATATTTTTCTTTCCCTAGTGCGTGGAATGGCTACTGAGTATTGTGGTCGAATTACTGGCTGTCCACTATACGTCAGGCATGGTATCTTCCTGTTAGCTCAAATGGTAGCGCATTGTGTTAACTCTGCAAAGGTTGTGGGTTCGATCCCCGGAGAAGACAAGTCTTTCAGTTTGTATATATATGTGTTGGTAATGTGGTGTTTGTCTTGCATTGGGTGATATTAATCAGTGTGTAACTTTTTAGCTGTGGATTACTGTGGTTAAGCCAGACGCTCCTTCTAAACTCACGGTTAAACTAGCCGCTCGTGCAATTCTGAGGCGCGTCTTTTAGACACTTATGCGTAATCAAAGCGAACTTGTATATTAACTAAAAAACTAATCATTTTAATGAAATTTTATGATTTTTTTGATTCACTATAAAATGGACAAATTGGTAGTTGACCATTCTTGCTTATATGTATTCACATTGATCCCCTCTATGTGCACAGCACAATTCAGATCCATTTCACTGTATAGTTTTTGAGTAATTTATCTTTATCAGCAAGAATGGTCAACTAAATGTAAAATTTCATTCTAAAAGACGTGCCTCAGAATTGCACCAGCGGCTAGTTTAACCGTGAGTTTAGAAGGAGGGGCTAGCTAAAGCTAGAGTGTTTCTACACTCTGTGGAGAAGGACGGCGCTGCTGTTTTTCCTTCCTTATTCTTTGTGGGTTCCCCTTTCTTTTAGTTGTTTCTTTGTGATATGCCCACTGCTGTTCGGCTACACTTAGCCGTAAAATAGCTAGCTGCTGATTGTTGACGGCTGACCGTATTAGCGGTTCTAAGTTCTACTAAGGCTGATCGCCTGGTTCGTCAGGGCCGCTGGCTGGTTGCATTTGTGACCACCAGCGCTGTAAAGGGCGTTTTAATGCTGTATTTGGAGGACTGTAACTGTGAGATGCTGCCGCTCCAGTGAGCATTTGGATGAGAGTTTGTTTAGTATATTTATTTTCTTTTGTTTGTTTTTTTCTTTAAACATAATATTGTGCTTTCGTTTTTCTATACAGTTATGCTTTGCTCCTTTTGTGGGATGTAAAGATAATTTTGCTTTGTTTTTGTTGTGGTTAAAACTGTTCTATTGTTTTATTAAATGTAATATGTTTTTGTGTTTTGATTTACTTTAGGCACTGTCGGGCTGGGAAGGCTGGCTAGTACTGGTGGTGATGGTGAAATCGCGTGGAGTGCAGTGGTGATTGGATTCACGTTTCACTTTGAGCGAGTGCGTGTGCAAAAAAAACAAAGAAAAAACAAAGTACATATTTAAGATCTTAATTTCATCTAGCCTGCCCCTGTTGCCAGAAAGTCTGTGCCTGCATTTTGTTTGTTTTCTTTTGTGATTATTCTTAAATTGCTGTCTTTTATTCAGCATAGTACCCCGAGTTCCCTCTCATGATTCATTTGTGCTGTATTATAATTTGACCTTTGATATTGGTTGACCTTTTAATGTTTTTATTATTGATAGTAAGAACTTGAATAAAGATTTGTACATTGTCCACACATCTCTTTACTTAAGCCTAATGAACCTGTGTCTTTTATAGTAATTTCCCTGTTTTCTTTACGGGGTGGCATAGTTGGTTTAAGTGTGTTTTGATTGGTTTATATATTCCTCATACCTTCCGCTGCCACGTAAGTCTCTGCTAACAAACAAATATAGAGTTTTGCAGACAAACAAATTTATGCATTGTGTGTTACAGATACATTTACATATGCAACAGAGTAAATTCCTCTTCCAAAACAGCGGACCATATCGGTCAAATTTGTATGTACTTTCTTTTTTCTGTTTAGTTTTGCTCAACCAAATGTGGATTAGTCTAATTACAAACTGCTAGACAATCGGTCATCTAGGGTCTACCTTTCCCTTCCTCTGAGTGTCAAAAAGCCATTATATATATTAAAATAAACATTTTATATAAATATATTATATATTTTTCGTTTCAACACCCAAACCTGAAGCCTCCGTCCATAAACAGTATTTACATTAAACTATAGTTAGTATAACAACTTGATGATGATGCAAAGGATTAATGACAAATGGATGTAGTGTGCACATAATGCTTGAAATGTCATTATCAAGTAATTATCATAACTTGATAAAGACGGGATAACTTTGTGGGCACGTAACGCTGAAAGCGTTCAAACAAACATTCAAAATAACACCATTGAGAAACATTTAAATCCAGCCTTTGCTAAACAGGTTCTTTCTCCAATTCAGTATCCTCCTCTGATTCAGGCTGAAACATATAAGGCGGAATCTATGCCTGTACATTGTTACGCAGATGTTCAGAAGGCAGGCGACGATATCACATAAATATTCTTTCGTGTGGCGGTGAAGGCAGCCAATCAGCGTGAAGTGCTCTGCATTTCATTATGAGGTTGCCAGAGCCCCTTCAGTTGCACAGAACGCACACGTTCACATCTCACTTCTCTGTTTTACTAGACCAACCACCCGAACATGTGAGAGTTCACAACCAATTAGCATTCAGAAAACAGATCACCACACACCTGGGTTGATATACATCCCCCTTTTAATGAAGTGTTATGTTATCACATAAGTCTAATATGGCAGACTTTACCCTCAAATTAAACATATCAGGTCACATTAGGAGGGTGTGTTAAACTTAGCATTACACTCTTAGAACAAATTAATATTAACACCCTATAGCTAAAATTACGTTGGTATATTAGGTACCTTGGAGTAACGAGCTAAAGTGTTGTGATTATTAACATAATTTCAACAAAACTATTTTTAAACTAAAGTCCATAATATTGCAATGTTTGGTTTTCAACATACCAAATGTTAGAATATTATGTTTTACAAATCAATGTCTTCAAGAATGTCTGAAAAAATCTGCTGTACATTGCAAGTTTCTTTCTGTCCTCCTGTATCCACAGGTGGATCAATGTGTGTGTTCTCAGGTGCTTTTACTTGCGGCATGGTTTCCATTAAGTGTTGGTGATTGCGGCGGAACACTTGATCACCAGGTGTGCTCAAAAGTCATTACCGTTGTGCGTCTACAGGCCATCGGCTTGTTGAAATCAAACATGATTCAATGATTATTTATGTCAATGCTGACAATGGTTGTGAGGTGCAATCATCCTGTCACTGTTTTCCGTGTTAGTTTCCTTTTCACATTTGCCAGTTTCATATCGACAACCTGAGGCAGGATGGAGCGAGGAAGACATCTACTCATCAGAAAATGTGAGGGAGACAAATCCGTCCACAGAGCGTCACAGGATCCCGGCATGGCTCCTGAAATAAACGGCACGGACGCACTCGTACAACGAAACCCGTTTATTCCAACCACACACAGAACCAACACACATCTGTCGATCAACGCGGGGCCCGTCCCGCACAGTGATCGCCCCAAAGATAATCATCAACAATAATCACATAGAAATGCACATATAACAATAAACACAGAATTACACATATTCAACACTAGACAAAGACATAAACACAGGCTGCATGACGGAAACAATCGCGGCTGGTGCTTTAACATGATTAAACATCTTTAATTACACCACACTCGCGATTACCCGTCATACCCCAGGTCGCTACAATATTGATCCTGTGATCAATACCTATATAGTATGCAGTAGCTAAATATTATGTATTATATTAATATTAAGATGACAAAAAGATAGCGGGAACAGTGGAAGAAGCGCACGCGTGTGCTCTATACGTTGTTTGCGTAGCGGGAACGCCAGACTTCGACACAACTCCGGTACACCAAAACGATTTTGTGAATCAAAAAGCTTATTTATCGTTTTGGTTTTATTGTATTTTCATTTGGAGCATTGGAACGGAGTGTGACAAAGATAAAATTAAAAATCAGAGAAAAAATAATCCGTTTATTATACCCAGGAGAAGGTTTAAATGGGCGATAAACCACTGATTTATTCGTTTTCCCGTTTTAAAGACAAAAACGAATTATCCGAAGGTACACGGACCCTCTTCAATACCCTAGCAAGCTCTTCACTTATTACAGTCCTTCAAGTTCACAAAGTCCTTCAATACCGATTGCTTTGTATACTCAAGTGCTTTCAAAATGAGTACATGTATGAAAAAAAATGTGTGAATTATATAATACAATTATAAACAATATATGAACATATTGACAACAATGTCATTGTACATAATTTACATTGACCTCCACGGCAGTGGTTATATCAACTTGGCATAACTAGAAAGCAAACCCAGAAAGCTTATATTTGTTTTTTAAACAACCAAAGAGTAGGAAGTATCTTGACTTTTGGTTGCTATATCTTTATTAATGCTTTTCATTTTACAATTTTAAGAAATAGGACACATTTTTTAGGTTTCACCTAAAATATACATGGTGCTGTAGTTTTTAAAAATGCTTGGAGTCTTGCCCCATAACAGGGGCAGAGGAAAAAACAGAGGTATACATATCAGGCTGCAAACCCAGTACATTTTTAACAGCTTGTTAATGACATGTCAGATAATTTTCCTTAAGTGGCATTGAAACTTTGTCATTCTCTGCTAAAATTATGTATTGTGCTGTAGTATCTGGAAAACCTAAACATGCATGGTGGGGTTTTCCACTATTTTTATATAGTGGAATTGCTGTGTTCATTTATGTCTAAATGTACCAAACTATAGAAAACCCACCAGGGTCCGAAATGTCCGAAAGCTGGCTTTACTGCTGACTTCACTGCATTTAGCTCAGGCTTTGTCTCTTTCTGATACAGTGGGTGGGAGCAACTGAGTAAGGGTTTGAAGAGCTCTGTAGCATGATCACGCGTGCATGCACGAAACACAGTGCATTCAGATCACACCTCCAAACACTCAGTGTTACACAGCACACGATAAAGAAGAGCCACCATGACAAAGGAACCCCGTGGAACCCCAGCTCCTGTAGGACATAAGCAATAAATAGGTAAACCATACAGTAAATGTGATACAAAATACAACACTAATGCAAGAAAAATAAACAGTTCCACTCAAGACGCTAATGGTACCAGCCACGGATTGAATGGAAAATTTCTCTCAGTTTGAATATGATAATGAATCAGACCCAGCTGCAAAAAACATACAAACAAACAAACAACAGAAAATAATAATAAAAAACACATTAACATCAAAACCAACAAACTAAGCTCACAAAATAAAAAATCTAAACTTAACACAGAAAGGAAACGGGAGCAGGACAGATGTTTCTTACTTCAAGAAAACGACACCATTCTATTCTTCCATAACCGACAATACAACAGACATTCCAACATGAAGCAAGGCCCTGGCGACACCTTAAAATCCGACACCAACAGTCCCATTAACTAGGGTTGATAAACAACGTCTGTACAGCACTACACTGATACACTGCTGCGGATAACAGACGAAAAGAGAAACCGCAATCACAGTGGAAAACGAGAGTGAGAATCCTACAATTAAACAAAACATATCCCCCCCAGTCCCAATTATAATCTCATTCACAAACCACTCACCGTCGAAATATCACGCCAACTCAAACACTTACGCCTCAGGTTAATCAGTCATGTGTAATGGGTTGAAAAAAACATGCCATTTATAAATTCACTTAATTCACTTACTATTAAGATAACATAGTTTATCATAGTTAATCATTTTGGCGTTACACCGCCATGCCAATAGATGGCGCATCAGGCGCTCTTGAAAGACACGAGAGATGAATCTA
>JBAJNP010011076.1:0-15375 GCA_036877545.1 Yasuhikotakia modesta
CAGTTCCTCTGCTGACCAGCAGGGGCCACACCTGTCCTGCAGTTCCTCTGCTGACCAGCAGGGGTCACACCTGTCCTGCAGTTCCTCTGCTGACCAGCAGGGGCCACACCTGTCCTGCAGTTCCTCTGCTGACCAGCAGGGGTCACACCTGTCCTGCAGTTCCTCTGCTGACCAGCAGGGGGTCACACCTGTCCTGCAATTCCTCTGCTGACCAGCAGGGGTCACACCTGTCCTGCAGTTCCTCTGCTGACCAGCAGGGGTCACACGTGTTTCTGCAGTTCAATTCACTGAGCAGAAATTCCACACCAAGGAAAATGAGCAGAAGTCTTTCTTCATTAGTGAGACAATTTCCACAAAATGTGCCATTTAACAACGAGAAACATCTGCTTGACAAAAATACAACAAGAGCAACTGGGGCGATTTTGCCATATTGTTTGTTGAAAGGTTGTACTGTGACTTAATCTCATTGTAGAATTGTTTGATATAGAGACAGAATGGCTTCTAGAACACACACACATCTTCCAAAGAGGAATTATAAACAGGATCAATTTAAAATCTCATTTGTTTCTCTCAGACAGTAATGAGATTAAATGAAGAACAAATGGAGACTGAAGTTTTAACTCTTTGCCTCCATTGGATTCATTCTTCTAATTCTTTATTATCACTGTTTCTTTCAAACTCAACTTTGTTTTTTCTGTTGTTTTTCTCCTTATCACAAACACACACACACACACTCATGCTATCAATATACACAGTAGACACAACAGAAGCGTTTTGTCCTTCGGAGATAATTCCTCCAGAGACCTTTGCTCCTCCCACACACTCATCTAGAAGACATTGTGCGCTTTTGTTGTCACTTTCTGGATTTACACAGAAGTAAAGAGCTGCAGTGTTGGGACACACAGACACACACACACACTGTATTTTATGCTGGTATTATTGCATTGATTGCAGCACCAGAGCAGCCCATTGCACAGTGAGTCTGGCTCCTCCCCTCTACAGCTCTGCTCTGTATTGATTAGTTACATCCAGGGACTGACAGGTGATTCGTGGTGTTTAATCAATGTCCTCCGACTGACCCTAACTCTGACGCCCCGCCCCCCAGCCAGAGGTCAGAGGGTAGCAGAGATATTGAAAAACAATTGCAGACGTCCCTGAAGCAATTTGTGCAGGTCAGAGGGGCGTGAATAGAAGCACAGATTCACCATCTGCTGGAGTTCCCTGGAGACGTGATCCTCATGTTTGTCAGTGAGATCAATTTGGACCAAATTTATATTTGTCTTTGTCTGTGTTCTGGAAAGTATCTGCTGTGTCTGTCACACTCTGCTGTGTCGGTCACACTCTGCTGTGTCTGTCACACACTCCTGTGTCTGTCACACTCTGCTGTGTCGGTCACACACTCTCCTGTGTCTGTCACACTCTGCTGTGTCTGTCACACACTCTCCTGTGTCTGTCACACTCTGCTGTGTCGGTCACACTCTGCTGTGTCGGTCACACTCTCCTGTGTCTGTCACACTCTCCTGTGTCTGTCACACACTCTCCTGTGTCTGTCACACACTCTCCTGTGTCTGTCACACTCTCTCCTGTGTCTGTCACACACTCTCCTGTGTCTGTCACACACTCTCCTGTGTCTGTCACACTCTCTCCTGTGTCTGTCACACACTCTCCTGTGTCTGTCACACTCTCTCCTGTGTCTGTCACTCAAGCTTGAAAACACTCAATGAAAACACTCAAGTAACTCTATGCATAAATATAGACTTATTCCACAAAACCAAAATGATGCATTTGGGGGAAAAGTCCAGTGAGAGAATGAGAGAATGATTAAATCTGGCACTGAGTCCAGTAAGATGATGATGAGTTTCTCCTGTGGTTTTTTTATTAAATATATCCAGCTGCTCTCTCTCTCTCACTCACTCTTCACAGGAGCAGGTACTGACACACAGAGCTTAATGTGATGTTTATTGTAAAAATAAGACTTGAAAAATCAAGGCAGGTTTTATGGTGGACTGCAGTCATCTGTGTTTGCAAACATTTGATGCTCTGCTGCTTAACTGGTTTTTGCTTTAGGACTCAGATTTCACATTAACCATCACAAGCCAAAACTGTTTATCAAATTGATTTTTTATGCGTTTGTGTTCTCAGCTGCCAATAATGCATCACACAAAGCACATCGTCATCTATATGAATCGTGTTCAAATGCTGACATCTGCAGCCTCATCAGAGCAGATCTGAAGGCCAGCAGTTAAGAGTCAATGCCAGAGGAACATCTCAAGAAGCCAGGAGCTAATACACTGTTCTGAGGAACCACCAACAGCTACTCCATCCATCCGTCCATCCAAACAGCATTCCTAATAACACACTGCCCTTCCTGGTACGCTTCTCTGGTAGGTTGTATTTTTGTAATTATTAATTAACATTTTTTTATTTTCATACAGGAGCACAAATGAGTAGATCATTGACCAAACAAGTCTTGGATCATTTAAACTAAAACGATTTTGATGAGAAATGTCTGAGTTCATATTTTGATCTCTGACTTTGGGCTGTGAGGCCAGTTTGAGACATTGTGGAGATTTCTGTTCTTCTGTAAAGAAGGTATGTGTGAGTTTGGAAGAGATTTGTTGTCTGTAGGGGTTTTGATGAGTATGCAGATATAAACTCTTTCACAGAAGAAGAGCTTCTACGTTCAGGGGAGTCTTCAGAGCAGATGGTTTTCAGCAGTTACCAGAGAAGACATCTTCAGTGAGTAATTATGTGCTGTTGTGTGGCTCATTGCTCTTGTCACTGTGTTCAGCACTGCTGAGGACCAGCGGTCTTTGGCTGACGTTAATGAGGCAGAGGAGTTTGTGGTTAGCACGCTGGTCCTGCATCTCCTGCCCTGTGGCAGAAGCATTAATTATGCACATTAGGGTTGTCACAGTACAGACCTAGACCAATAAAAATTAAGCAGCACAAAACTATATTAATATACCTATTAAACCTGTATGCCTAGCATGCTACATAATGCTGTGAGTTAGCGTGTGTTGTCTGATCTTTAATACTTCTGCAGTGTTACAACATTTAAAGCTGACAGAATGAAGAGATGAGATCATGTTCTGTGTGACACCTTTCTGCTCATTTCTGATTCTCAGCAGGAGTTTCTCTCATGCTGGATTGTGTTTCTCATTCATTCTTGCTCCTTTAAGTGATGGAGGTCACTCAGTCTCCTTTACTGCTCCTCCTGTGGGCCGTGAGGGCAGCCACAGTCCCCGCAACATCTCCTGCTGAAGATCTCAACTGATGATCTCTCACACTCTCTCATAGTGCTGTTTATTTGAGATGTGTGTGTTCACAAGGACAGAGAAGATCAATATCTCCATCTTCCTCTTGTCCGTTTCATCTTCTTACCTGTGTTAAGGTGAAAGTGTTGTGCTGTTGGGTGTTTATTTATTCATGACTGAGGGCTGGAGTCTCTCGGAGGCGCGTTAGATGCGCCTGTGAGGTCACTACAGCGCATGCAGTGGTGCAAAAGGATGATGCAATATTAGAGGAAGAACTCTTCCTTTCTGCTGAATACAGTCTGCTCAGAGTCCTGCTATGAAGCTTCATATTGTTATTTGACTTTAATGATGTCATTAAATGATAGAAACAGCAGCTCATTGACTCATGAAATGTTTTAATCATTGAGACTCTTATACATATTTTTCAGCTGCTCAAATGCATTTTTGCTTTGAATGAAATGTTGTGATGTTTGTTTTGTTGTTCATCAGATCTTTGAAGAATCTTCAGAAATACTTAAGACTGTGATGGAACAAACAGATGAGAGATGAGATTAAAACGAGCGTCTGTTTTTCTGTCCATCTGATGGGAATCTGTCCATTTTGATCTGAACGCTCTTCAACGCTCTGTCAATTTTTATTACAGCTTTAAACAATAAAGCCCTGAATCAGTGTTATTAAATCTGACCGTGTGTGTGTGTGTGAGAGAGTTTGGGTGTGTGTATGTGTGTGTATGAGAGAGAGTGTGTGTTTGTGTTTGTAACACATGAGTGTGAGAGAGTTTTTGTGCGAGAGAGAGAGTTTGTGTGTGTGTATTTGTAAGAGAGTGAGAGTTTGTGTGTGTTGGCCTGGTGTCATTACACTCTATATAATTACAGCATGTGTCTGTTCTCTGGCAGCTGGGAGCTCTCAGGAGGATGTGTGTGTACAGTTTACAGCACAGGAACTTTCAGCATCATGTTCATGTGTGCAGCTCTCCATGTGAAGCACTGAGGTCGTATCTTTCACACATTCAGCTGATCAGAATGAAGTAGAGCACCTTCACAGCTGTGGTTACGGTGTTTAAAAGCTCATTACAAGAGTCTGTGACTTTATCAACGGAATAAAGTGTGTCATCCAAGGATTTATTTACTGGAAGGTCTGTTGAGGTGAGTGTGAGATACAGCGGAACGGCCAAACAAAAAGTCATCCAGCTTAACAGATTCCAAACCTCATTTTCCATAAACGCGTCCAGTGTGTTTACAGACTGTTTGTGAAATTAGTGCCTGAAAACTGTCTTTTCTCTGTCTGTCTGTTCATCTGTCTGTCTTTTCTCTGTCTGTTCATCTCTACCATTGATAATGTTTCATTAATGCTTCAGAAACACATTGTTCATCTGTTAACACACTGCATCACATTACAGGGGGAGATTTTTTTGTTGTTGAGATTTTCTTATTGAGATTTTTCACTCACTCACTCACCCTCTCTCTCTCTCTCTTTCTTTCAGTCTCCGTCTCTCTCTCATAGAAATCTGTGATCATTTTGATTGTGCTGACCTGTGTTAATTCTCTCATTAAAATGGATGACAGAGGCAGCAAAGATGTGTTTCCAGCCGCTCTCGCGCTCAGTTCATCAGCTCTGTGGAAAACTGATGATCACATCATGAGAACTGTCATGAGTCCAGAGTCAAATGCTGTGGTGGATGAAAACTTCTGCTGCTCATGTTAAACCAAACTGAACTCATTTTTGTTCTCCACTGAAGAGAGTTTGTGATGTTAACTGTAAATGATAACAGAATCTTTATTTAATCATCTAAATTATTAGTGGTGTTTGCAAAGGCAGGAATCACTGTTTAGATTTTTTTCAGTGATTTGGACCTCCTCACATCATCTGTATCGGTGCAGTGAGAGTTTGCCTGCGTCAGCTTCACGTCAGAACAGGGTTCTGTCTCAGGAGGTCTGTGGAGCATCTTCTGACATGACATCTCCACACAAACATCAATAACATTTGCATGTTAGTGGCGTTGTGCATTATTTCTGCAGCTTCATTTAAATGCTGTTGTTCAGGTGATGGATTTGGTCTGTGGGCATCAGCTGATTTGTGTTGTGCTGGCTCAGGGTTCGAGTTCATTCAGAACATCCTTTTGTTTCTGTTTCCCAGGCTGCAGAGGAAGCAAACAATATCACATCTGTACTACACATCTGAGCTAAGACGCTTTACATGGGACGATTTACCATGATAAAGCTGCACAGATGGTGGGGAGCGCAGGAAGGAATCAAGCTCGTGTTTTTGCCCTTTGTTTCAGCTCATTATCTTCTTCTGCTCCCCCACAGCCCTCACAGTTTCCAGCCGCAATTACTGATGAATTAGCATAACAAACCCTGACTGACCGCTGAAGATCAGATCAGGATGTTCCTTCATTTGACCTGCCAGTGACAGGCAGCAACAGTTGGGTAAAATTTACAGTAAACAGTAATGCTGAGACAGAATTGATGTATTTTCACTTTAATTGAAGCTTTATTTCAAAAGTTGCTTTTATATTGTTGATGGTTTTAGCTGCACAATTGTATAGCTTCATACTATCATACTACTTTAAAACACCTGAGACAAAGTTCTCCTAAACCATGAACCTCTGAGCAATGAGACGTTCCTCTGAGAAGCCATGAAGAGGAACCCACCCGGCGGGGAACCTGCTGTCACCATGGACATGAAATTTGTAGCAAAAAGGGTGAGCATTGACCACACGCACCAATTTACAGTCCGTTTTACTGACCGTGTTTCTGTGTGGTTCACTTCAGTACAGTTTTACCTCTGCATTGCTCCAGGTTAAAATAGAGGGAGGATGTTGTTGTAATAGATGTGATTTATTTGAAACGGACTGTCTGCTAATGAGTGATTCACAACAGCTAGCAGTGAGAAACATGTTACTGGTGCCTGTTCACGTCTGTCTGACAGACTGCAGCATTCATGAAGCCCACAGCAATAAATAAAGCACATGAATCCAATATTTTATATATGAGAATGTTTTACATGTGAGAATGAAGAGTATTTTAATGTTGAACCTAAAGCTAGAATCTTGTATGTTTATTGATGTCAGTAAACATAAATCATTCTTCAGTTGTTCTGTGTGTAAAGCAGTCCATTCATTCTCTCCTCTCAGCTTCACAAGTCTCCCTTCATCTCTCTCCAGTGCAGCATTATCACATCCCCGTTGCCCAGGCAACTGTCTTGAAATTCCTCAATTTCCCGTCCCCTCAGAGCCCAGATTATCACTGCTGTTGTGTGACAAACAGATGTCATAACGCTGTACTGGTGTGACACATCTGACATCACAGCCTTTCACGGTGATGGAGAATAAAACTACCTGGTTCAGATAAATACAGATAGATACAGGTCTGTGTGTCTGTTTTAATTTAGATATGAAGAAATCACTACTGTATATATTATTAACCTTTCATTGTGACAACTGCCTCACATTGTGTCCCAACATTTACGTTCAGGCGTTTAGCAGACGCTTTCATACAAACTCACAAATGAAGAAACAACAGAAACCGAAATAAACGAAATAAAGCAAGAGTCTGTAAGCATTGTGCCAGTTTCCCTAGCCCAGCTTTATCATGGACACAAATGTTTAGTGGCTAGTAATGTATGCTGCAGTAACAGAGACAGAAACCAGTACGTATACGTGTGCATTAATAAACAAACGTCTGCTTTATCGTTTGCGTTATAATCATTCCGATCCACAGGACTGAGCTCCAGTTCCGGTAGGATCCATCCGGGTTCCAGCTCATGTTGCTGTAATATCTTACAGTGAGACACAAGCACGCGTACAGATGCATTAGGATCGCAGGACTGTCTTACTGCTGCGGATCACTGGGATCACTGGGAATATATACATCCACAAATACAGCTGCCGGAGTTTGTCTCTGAAGCTGGACGTGTGATGAACTGTTTTCCAGCGCTGTCTGTGACACATCTGACCGGTTCTGGTTCTGATGGCTGAAGTCCACTAAAGCAGCCAGTCCCTGGATCCGTGTGTGTGTGTGTGTGTGAGAGAGAGAGTGTGTGTGTGTAACCCCAGCACATTTTCTTGGAGGGGTATTTGGGTGTCTGTTGGATGTACGGGATGTGTCGGGGCCGGGTTGGACCCTTTGAGGGGTAAGTGAACGTTTATGATGTTTGTGTCTTAGCTGTTAGCCGTCAGGATCACGCCGGTGTTCAGCTAATGGAGTTAGCATAGCATAAATACAGGTCGCATCGCACCTATCGCGTAAACAATGTAAGTGTCGTTGTTTAATCCGTGGATATGTTGTTTAATCCGTGGATATGTTGTTTAATCCGTGGATATGTCGACACGTCGCGGTAACGGGACATTTGTGAGGTTTATGCGGTTCTCGGTGTTGCGCTGGGTTTGATGTCGGGCTGATACGCGTGTCGTGGTCCGGGCGGGTGGAGATGTTGTTGTTGTTGTTGATGCTGTTGTTGATGTTGTTAAGACAGTATTTCTGAGTGTGTTCTCAGTGTTTTTATTGTTTTACTGTGTAAGCGATCAGCGCTGAATGCTAGCGCTAATGCTAATGCTAGTGCTCTTTGTCATTGGTCGTTAGCTGGCGGACACGCCGACTGTTCTGAGATCTGTCATACCTGACTGACGTGACGCGTGTTTGTGTTGTTGTTGTTGTTGTTTGATTACACACACGCACACACACACACACACACACGCACACACACACCATAGTGCTGTGGTTGTGTTATGAATATGGTCATCAGATATTAATACCCATTGGTCATTGTTTTACATGTGCTGCTGTTGAACATGTTCACACGTGGAGGTCAGATCATGTACCAGGAGCAGCAGTTTGAGTTGTTCTTCTGCTGCAGTTTTGTTTGCTGAAGGGCAGAATCATCTCACTGGACTCTCTGAAATCACTTTAGTCCCCCAGAGTCTGTTTGTGTGACTGAATGTGTGAGACCGTGTTGATCAGAAACTGATGAAAATGTGCAGGTCAGAACTCTCAGTGTTTGTGGGGTGATGTTTCTCATGTAACATCATCACTAATCACAGTTTCCTGACGTCTGCCAGCGTCTGTTTTCATCAGCTCCAAAACACTCACCAGAATATCTCCCTTCACTGCCAAAAACCAGCTGAAGTCTTTAAATACTCTCATGAAATGAAAGTGAGTAGCAGTGATGCTAAGGTTCTGTTATTAATCACCAGTTCAAAGGCTACTGTCAGCATCACCCACAGAGAACCTTAGTTTACATCGTTCACACAGTTCCTCACTCAGGAACTAGATATGCTGGTGAAGATTGCCACTAAGAAGGTGTGTCCCAATTCAGAAGCTGCATCCTTTAAAGGCTGCATTCCAGGACAGATGCGTCACAGTGGCATGATGAAGATCTCACTTTGTAGTCTTCTTCAGATACAGCCTACAGGGGCGTCTGTCTTTCCTCCGGTCATGTTTATATACTGCTTGATTGTTTAATATACAGCAATGTTATGTTCTCCAGCAGGATCTGAGAACATCATCTGTGCTTCAGTAGATGCAGGAACTCTGTTGTACAAATGAGTTCATGTTCTCAGTAACTTGTGTGATGAGAGGAATGGATCCACTGTCCTGTTAACCTGTGAAGATTGTTGCTAGTGTTGGTGAGCAGCTCTCACCGTTCTGGAAATGAGAGTTTGGTTTCAGAAACAGATGTTTGGAAAGTACCTGACGGCACGTCTGTAGTGTTCAGAGGTTTGGTGATGAATTCAAAGAACTGATCATATGTGTATTACAGAACTCCTGCTCTGATAAATTCTTGTTTTTCTGTGGGTTATTTTTGTGTAACTTCCTGGTTTCAGTGACCGAAACTGTGTGTTGTTAGATACCGGAGGTCGTGTTACTGAGTTTCTCTGCATTGCTTTGAGCTTTCTTCAGTAAACTGTGTGAAACCGGAGCTCTGTAACCTCTTTACGTCTGTTGTGTTTGTGATCATCATTCATACAGTTCATTGTGTCTGTTTGAATTTATTTACGCTTTGAATTTATTTTGCAATAATGAATTTAAAAAGTCAAAGATTAGACAGTCCTAGTTTTAATGATTATATTAATTAGAGATGCGTTAGTTATTGAATATTGGTTACCTGAGGCAATGCAACCTAATAGAAACAATACTGCCCTGTTTTAGACTTGAAGTTTCCTCTTGATTCTGGGGTGAAATATGCCCGTGTCGTGATTAAAGTCTTCAGGAGATGATGGTGTTTGTGGAGATTTCCGCTGTGAGATGGGCTGAGAACAACACGCTGTTACACTGCAGGAACAGCAGTTTGCTCACTCCTTCAGCCAGCGCAGGTGAGCAACGTGTGTGTGACGTTGTGATGTTTTTATTGTGTGGGAAGAAGAAGTGAAGATGCTTGTACATGACTTTTGTGAGAAAAGCTCGTAAAGGTTTGTACGTTTTATTAGTTTTATTGGTGAGTTATTTTGATTCCACATTACAGTGATAGTTCACACAAATGCTGCTTGAGTTTCTGCTGGTCTGCAGCTCTTATCTTCATCCTCTGATGGCAGCTGAACCGCAGTTTATTTGTCTGCTTACACTCAGGTTGTGAAAGAGTTTCAGTCCAGTTCTTGTATTGTGCTGTCTGAATGGTTCTTGGTGATTTTCTCAATAGAAACACGCACAGACCGGTGCCGTTCGTCAGACATTTGTCCCCCTCATGTTTCAGGGGGACTCGGTATAATCAGTGTTGTGATCTGGCATATGTTGTTCTGAGTGAACGATTTCTGAACTCCCCCTGCGTCTTAAAGGTTTCCACAGCGCTCCTCATGCGCAGCTGAGTGTTCACGGCTGCGCTCTGCAGTTCAGCAGATATAACAGACTTGTGTCTGTATGCAGGATAATACAGACATGCAGAAGATGAGAATTATAAATAAGCAGTATGTATGTTATGTAGGTTGATTTGAGGGCTGGGACAGTGTCACGTACAGCAGGAATGAGGTGAAACGGAGACAGTGTTGAGACGATGACTGTCCTCCTGACAGAGATGGAGATGGCACTGAGATGTTTTGCGTCTCCTGACCGGCGGCTGAACTCACAGACTGGCTGCAGGATGAGATGAAGTGGAGAGGAGAGAGAATGAAGTGAAGAAAGGGATGGGGGAACAGATTTTACTTCCTCCAGGGATCTTCTGTCAGGACTGAATGCTTGAACACTGAGTTGCTGAGCAGGTCCATTACCGATCCCAGCTGTTCTCTCTGTTCTAGAGTTTTTAGTCTCTGGTGTTTTCTGATTACATGCAGGGTGGTCTTAGATTTTAGGCACAGTGTCTTAGAAGGCTGCG
The DNA here is from genome assembly GCA_036877545.1 of Yasuhikotakia modesta. Taxonomy (NCBI): domain Eukaryota; kingdom Metazoa; phylum Chordata; class Actinopteri; order Cypriniformes; family Botiidae; genus Yasuhikotakia; species Yasuhikotakia modesta. The sequence goes on from JBAJNP010011076.1 coordinate 10,563, forward strand.
ATATTGAAAAAGAAACATAAGATATGTCCTCTGTAGGCAGCACACTAGTGTAGAAACAGCACACAGCCCTGGTTTATTATATACAGCACATTGAGGTCAACGTTCAGAATCTCTTACAGGCATCTTGGAATTGACTTGTGTGTTGTTTGAATGAGCAGAGATTGATTTTATTACTCAATATCTGTGTTGTTTTTCTTGTCTGTGTATTAATGTTGTTTAGATGGACTGAAAGCAGCTGTGTGTTCGGTGTTCATGATTTCTGTCTTACTAACCTGCATTTATCTCAGATTAATTTTACGGTTAGAGTTTCTTAACTGCAGTGCAATTGAAACAGGGATGGTTCAGGGATTTGTGTTGTTGACACACTGCAGGACTGCAGTTTCTGCCTGTCACAAGCGTTTAGCCTGTAGACATTCAGCGGTGAACAGTCCACCAGAGTTTAAATGACTGCTTGCACTGCTGAATGGACTACAGTCAGGTTATGTGATGTTTGGCCGCTGGCTCCAACCCTTTACCCAGGGGTCGCTGTGAGCTTGTGTGAAGAAAATTTGAGTTTGAGTTTTGAGTACTTTGAGTTTTGACTGCAGGAACACACTCTTGTCTCTGTAACTTTCAGTTCACCCTAGATAGGCGAACGGGGTTCCTGTAGTGTTTTTGATGATAAATTCTGGCATTGTAACTGCAGTGTTTGCTACAGGTGTCAGTATTGTAGACACGCTCTGCTGCCGTGTCCTTTGTTTTGTTTTGTTCACTTCATTTCCCTCATTGACATCCAGCTGGGATTTGTTTTGCCAACTGCAGAAAAACTTTCAGAAACCAGCAGGGTGAAGTCCTCTGTGCTTTTGTTTGTCTGAGACATTGTCCAGGAGGTTGGCAGGAACACAAGCACACAGTTCTCAAGATTGTGGTGATAACTTTTTTATTTTGCACACATTGTGTTACTGTGAAACACGTTTTAACACATCTGAGCTTCAGAATATAATGTATAAACACTGTTAATGCATGTCGTGTGAATAACTCACCAGCTAAACCAAAACTGTTGGTTTGTAGTTGCTGTTCAGTGTTCAGAGATGTTGAGGTGTGTGTGGATCATCTGCTCCAGTGGATGCTGACATTCTTGACTCCTGCTGGGAACCAGTTCCTTCACCCGTCCGGATCGCGGTCCTGCTGATCTCTGTAGAGCAAAAGGAGAAACTGGTGTTTTACGTGACCAGTATAAAATTAGGCAGCATTTGCTTTCGTGAGGATGGTGTTAGTTTCCAACTGAAACATTTCCATTGCTTTACATCACACAAACAAACGTTTCGTTTACATCAGTGTAGCACTTGTGCTGATGCAGGTTTCATTGATGCTGGTTTAAAATGTGACCTGGACATTTCCTCCTGCAGATTTATTCAGATAGATTGTTTAAAAAACTCAAAGCATGATTTTCTCTGAATGCATTACAGATCTGAGCCCTTTAAAATGACTGTAACAGCTCATTTTCTTGCCACCACAAACATTGTTTATCCTTGTTTGCATAGGTGAAGTTCATATCACAGTTCAAGTTCAAGAGCAGCTGATTGGAGAAGCAGTAGAACTTGTAGAGTCACCTGACAACAGCAGACAGCTGAATACAGACATGCTGCTTGGAGGCCAGGCAAGAGCCTCAAAACGGTACCTCACAATGCCTCACAATACCTCACGATTTCTCACCATGTTAAACTAGATGCAGCTGATGACATTCTGCTGAGAGTTTGTGTGATCCTGCAGGATTCAAGATTTTCATCACCTGAAGCTTTCTGTGAATTTGTGTGTCAGTCAGCAGTCCAGACACATCATCCAGCTACAGGCTGAGATCTCAGTGCAGCAGCCGGACAGAACCAGCCTTCATCAAGCGGTCCAGAAGCAGAACTGGATAATATCTGTAGCATGATGTTTCATGAGCAGGTCTTTCCTCTTACCTGATTGAAAGCCTTATATTACACCAACATTTTTCTCTTTTGTTTTTATCTGCCATCTCTTTCTTTCTGTAGTCCTTCACTAATGTCTGCAGTCATTCACTAATGTCTGCAGTCCTTCACTAATAGATTGGTAAGAAGTGTGTTCTGATGTTGTGTCTGATACGCATCTGAGATATGCAGTAGCTGAGTTTCACTCTCTTCACCGTGTGATTGGATGAGGGGCCAGACCGCTGTTGTCTCTGTTAGCAGCACTAACTGGATGAATTGGTAATGATGCAGTTATGAGGTTCTGGGACGTTCTGCAGGCAGTGTCAGCGTTACAGCAGATGTTTGTGTGTGGGCATGAAGCTAACGTCAGGATCTTTGTGCCGTCATGTCCCAGTCCTTGATAAAACTTATAGATCTTGTGACAGAAAGAATAACAAGGTTGCGTATGAGAATTGCAAGAGCGGAAATAAAAATGTGTAATGTAATGTAATGTCTCTCTGACCAGCAGCCTTTAAAAGACATTTTTATTAGTCAAGCTCAGTGACTCAAAAACTCAGAGCAGTTTTGACCGTTTCCTCGCTTCAGACGTTCTCTTGAGTAATGACATTCTCCTCTTCATTTCACTTGTTTCTGTGTTCACACTGTTGTATGTGTTCTGTTATCTGATTGGATCTCTTCTTTTATCTGTTGTTCCTCATCACACAGGGCGAGACGGTTATTGATCCTGAGCCCTGTTGTCTCTGCCAGCGCGTGCAGAAGGGCCTGTTTTATTTTCCTCTCACGGTTTGCCATCAAGCAGAGGCGTCCGCTGTGGATGCCTGTGTTAATTAGGCATGTGACGTGTCGGGGGTGTGAGTGTTCGCTGGCATGCGGCAGGGAAAGTGAAATTAGTTTAGCGCCGTTATTTTCGGTCTCTAAATTAGCAGCAGAAGGACATTGTGTTCCAGCACTGCCTCAACACGAGTGTTTTTGAGCCGTGTCAAAATAAGCAAATGGTTTTAAACCTTCATAAAGTTCTGTTTTTCATTGAATGAGTTTTTACTCACAGCACCTCTGTAGGTGTTTAAAGGTTCATTGATTATCAATAAAAAGGCAACAGAAACGTGAGCAGCACTGTTGTGTCTGTCTGCAGTGTTTGAAAGGTTTCACAGGAAGAATTTCATCACTCTATTTATAATTAGTGTGTGTGAAACTGACAGAGGCTTGCGTCAGCGTCTCAGTGGGGTCGCTTATATTGGCAGGTTCACTGAAGGTTTGGTTTTCATGTTGCCGGGCAAGATCCACTTTTAACAAGGAATCGGCTTAAACAATTTCACTGCTCATATTATGACGATTCTACTTCCATCTTCATCATGTTAGAGGACTGATGAATGGAGTATTTTTAAATAATGACAATATTTGTTTGAAGTTAATCCAGTAACTGAAGATCTGTGCATCCAATGAGAGGAACATGATCTTGACAGTGTGAGATGACAGGAATCAGAGGTTTGTGGAATCTGTCAGTCCAGCGGGAACTTCAAGCATGTTTGAGGAAGAGCTCAACGTCTTCTGATGAAACTCAAGATCTGACTCGCTTTTGCTGTCAGTCATCCATCTCTCACTGCTGTTCTGCTCTTCATCTTCAGTTATCAGATCAGGCTTCCAGGACCTGGAAGACTGTGTTGGTAAATATTGCAGAACAGTGGAAGTGAGTCTTGAGTTCCGTCAGCAGATGTTTGGAGTTAGCAGCTATCACAACAGATTGAGAAGCATCTGTCTTCTCAGCTATTCAACTTATTTGACAACTGTTGAAATGTAAGGTAAAGCAGTCTGTAGTGTGTTTAGTCTCTTCAGAACATTGTGAGACACCCATTTGGCCTTTTAAATAGTGTTTATTTCTGTCCCAGACTACATGAAGAATGTAAAAGCACTGGTTCTGGTTTTCAGCTGTTTGTTAATGGTCGTTGATGTTCTAGGGACTCTTTAATGGACCCATAAGTAATTTTTTGTATTAGAGCTCTAGAGAGTCAGTCATGCAGTGAGGAGGAGTTACAGTCAGGTGTCTGTAGTTTGTCACAGTTTTTATACGAGTGTCATTGTAAAGCATGAAGTGTTGCGTGTGTTCAGTCTGGTGGTCATTGTTTAGTCAGAAGTACACATGCCGATACAGGAGGAAATTGGTTGTGTGTGTTCTGATGCAGCATCTGTCTGATTTTTCTGATGCTGACTGTGAATCTGTTATTTTCTGTTCTCAGTTACAAATCTGAGGAGTTTAAATTGAATAACTACTTTCAGTAACTGCTTTAAATGTATGTGCCTGGTAGCAAATTGTTTATATGTGTGCTAATGCCTGAACAATTCCTTGGTGTGACCGTATCAGTAGAATTTTTAACCTGTTCCTAAAAGTGTCAGTTACATATCTCTCTTCCTCTTTCCTGCAGGGCGAAGAGGGTAAGAGTGAATGTTGAATCGGGACCCTGAGGCTGGTGTAGATGTGCTGTCTGAGCGAGTCGGACCTCCCCGTGGCACACCTGGGCCGCTGGCACTAAGATGTCCCTCAGTAGCGGCGCTGCAGGCGGGAAAGGTGTGGACTCTGTGAACGCGGTGGACACTTACGACAGCGGAGATGAGTGGGACATCGGTGTAGGCAACCTGATCATTGACCTTGACGCTGATTTAGAAAAAGACAAGCTTGAGATGTCTGGCAGCAAGGAGGGGGAGGGAGCGGCCGCCGCTTCCGGCGCCGTCGCTGCCTTACCGGACAACATCAAGTTCATCAATCCGGTGCCGCCTCCACCCATGAAAGACTGCAAATCCAAAACTAAACGGAGCAAGAATTCCAAGGACAGTAGCAAATCCTCAATCCCTGAAGGGGCCAAGAAGGACGGCCAGGGGCGGGTCCC
>JBAJNP010011077.1:0-11703 GCA_036877545.1 Yasuhikotakia modesta
TTATTATTATTGTTATTTATTATTAGTATTGCTATTGTCATTATTTTATTATTATTATTATTATTATTGTTGTTGTTGTTAAACAAACTGCTGTGTTCAGTAATGTATGCGATCTCAGCTAGGGAGAACGTTTCAGAACGTTTGGCTAACGTATATAATATATATATATGTCATGGACCCCATAAAATAGCTTGAAAGCACAAGTTTTCCGTGTTGAGGTGACATATAAAAGTCATATGTTTTATACAGAAACGTCATATTTTATGTAACATTAGATGAAGATGGACATTTTGCATCGTGGGGCAGTACAAGGTAAGAACATGTTAACTGTGTTTCTACACATCTGTAAAATCCAGAAAAAATTCAGTTTTACTGGCAGGATGTTTCATTTGCCTGTCAAACTGTATGTGTTTATGCATTTATATATGTTTGGAGATTGCTTTCAAGGGAAGGTGAGATCTTATGTTACCTGTGAACCTGTGTTGCTATTGCATCAATGTGTTCTGCATGTTTTACGCACGCACGCCTCCTGCTGGTCAAATGCGTGTCAATCCAACGCTGGTATATCGCCTGTATGTTTTAATGCATGTATTTTCTATAAACCTCTTCTTGGACAATACATGTAAAATCATTCACAGATCAACCCAGACGCGATTGAATTGCTCTGGTTTGTGAACATTAATAGTTATAAAAGTGAGCCGGATAAGTTACAGCCACATGCGAAACGTTCCGACAACTAAATAGTTAAACAAGCTTCACTTCCCCGAAGTCACTTGAACGGCCATGTCTGATGTGTTTTGTACAAAGGAAGATTACTGAGGTTTCGCTTTGCTTTACAGACTAAAGAAACGCGGTGAGTTTGGCTCATTCGACCTGTTACAAATATCGAGAAACAAATAAGTGAATAAAGGTGAACGTGTCACAAAGTTTGGATAAAAGTTGTTTGTCTTTTCTGCGTTTGCTTGAGCTGCGTAGATAAATGAAGGCAACAAAATGGCATTCAGACAGAATCTAGTTCTGCAGTTATGCTTCATATATCTGATACAGATCATTTCACAAATTTACCCTGAGCTGTTTATCATAACTGATGAAATAATAGGACTCAGTTTTAGTTTTAACTATTTTGCCTTTTATCCAGTACATGTCATGGTCAGTAAACAACAGATCCTATAAGCCTCTTATATTGTGTCTCTTCATTTGGGCAATAATTGTGAACATGTTTAGAAACATTTTGGCTTTTTAAACTATAAGCCGAGAAAGACTTTTTTTCAGATGATTGTCTTGCTTGTTTCTAAACTTGCTATTACCCAACATTTTATGGTGTAATAAAAGATGCCTCGTGTTTTGTTGTATTTTGATGACAGCAGGGTTTGTCCGGTATCTGTGGGGCGGCTGAAGTCCATCACCGACCGTTCAGAATTTCAGGATGTCTCTGACACTGTCTCAGGGCGACGGGATCACCGTTATCACTGTCACCTCCGACCCAAAGAGCAAATGGCCCATTCTGTGTCAGGTTCTGGGCACCGTGTGCTACAGCCCGGTGTGTTCTGTGTCCCAGGGTTTGAAAGGAAAGCTGACCGCCAATCTCCAGGTTCTCGGGGTGAGATGTAATATAAGCTGGTATAAAACTGATAGTTCCAGTCCTGGGTGCTGATTGGTCACCTCTATACCTTGCATTTATGTATATTACTGTACAGCACCTACGGTGTTTATGTTGCTCAGCAACATTATGTCACTTCTATTCCAGACTCTACAGATAATAGTGGGAATCATCAACATTGTGCTGGGAACTTTTTTTGCAAGCCTCTACATATTCAATGATGTTATGGAAACAAAAGCACCATTTTGGCTCGGTGGAATGGTGAGAACAATCCTTTTCCTCTCATTCTTCCTTTAAATCAGTTCATGTAAGAAAGTGTGCGTTTATTTACATTTGGAAGATGTTTTTATCCAAAAACGCTTTTATCCAAAGCAACCTACAGTACATCTGATCAGTATGTGTGTCAAACCAACAACCTTTAGTGCCGCTAACACAACGCTCTGCCTGTTGAGCTACAGGACCACTAAAGAACTTTATCTAGAACAGAGATGAATCTAGAAAATTATTTAAAAGTAAAACATGTAATTAGACGAATGCAAGTGGCTTTCAGGATGTCTTATATTTGTTTGGTTTGCCTTTTAGTTCCTTGCGGTTGGAATTGTGTCTCTTCTGGCTGCAAAGTTTCCCAGTTCTTGTGTGGTACGTGTCAAAGCTGTGATGACATTCTGAGATGATTTTTTCTGTAGTTTCCAGAGCATCACCTGTTTATACTGTTTGTGTTACAGCTGGTTATCACAGTGATTCTGAATGTTATCAGTGCTGGGCTGGCAATCACAGCTGTTGTGCTGTATTCAGTAGACCTGGCGATGGACAACAGTATGTACTGTGAAGATTATTATTATTCACGTTATGCGACGTCTTCTCCTGGGATGATGGAGAACAGGGAGAAGTGTCTGCAGTTCAAGCACATCAGTCAGGTGATTTTCCTAAATTTACAGCCAAACATGCAGTTAATACATTTGAGCCACATGTGAGCTGTGAGGTTTTATTGAAATGAGGCAGATTGAGTTACAGCTCGTGTTCTGTAAAGGTTTTTAGTTGACACTGGTGTTTTTTCACCTTTAGATGATTCTTGGAGGTCTGGACATCATGATGATAGTTTTGTCAGTTCTTCAGCTCTGCGTAACTGTCAGCTTCTGTGTTCTGACCACGAAAGCTTTGTGCAAGAAGAGTGGGACTGCAAAGGTATTGCATCATCAGCATAATTACAACATCCAATCACATCCACAATGATTCGTCATCATCATCATCATCATTACCAGAATTACAACAACCAATCACATCCACCGTATTCCATCATCACATTCACCATTAATACAATAACCACAATCACATCCACGGTGATACTTCATCATTGTCACCACTAATACAATAACCACAATCACATCCGTTGTGATACTTCATTGTCACCACTTTGTCATCACATCCACTGTGATTATGAAAATTTCAGAGAGTTGCTAATGTTTGTTTGTGTTTTTCAGTCTGTGGAAGACCCGCAACTTCACAAACCACTGCTGGAGGATGTAATTCCTGCGTGTTAGAGACATGCAGTAACATGCAGAATAAATGACCGCTGATTATCTTCATCACAATCAAGTTACAGATTTATTCTTTAGCTGTAGCTGTTCTTTAAATAAATACCCAGAGCTTTTGCATCACCTCATGTATCGTGTCCAAACGGTAAAATATCTACAGGCTCACCTTTCACAGCAGGCACTTGATAAATCTGTTTTTTTGCTTTACGATGTATCCATACTTATCAAGTATGATATGTAAACAAATAAATCTGTTTAATTCACACACACAAGTATGTGGAAATAAAGGTGTTATCATCATCTTATTGTGAAGATGGAAAAATTATTTCAGAAAGTCTTTATGAGGTTGTTTGCGTGATGATAAACCGCAAGATCCTCGTGTTTTATGCCAATTTAAAGCCATTTAAGTCACGTGACAAAAATTGCACTGAACAAAACAATAAATGAATTTGCAGACTATCTATTTACTAGATTTTACACCAGCAGAACAAAATTGTTTCTGGAATTATTTCTCTGTCCTGTTTTTAAAAATATTCCCATCTGAAATGTCTTGTTTATTTTTGGAGTTGTTTTTGACTGCCGCACCAAACTCTGGAGGAATTCTTGTGATAATAATAGATCCGTTTGTGGATCCTGGCCATAATTACAGGGTATCTGGGTGTTTCTTCCCCTAAATCTATTTTTACAGCCAGTTAAACAACTAATGTGAGTTAAAGCTGCAATCTGTAACTTATGGGCTAAAAATGAACCAAAATCTGTGTTCAAATCTGTCTTCATAATTCATAAGGCCTGTTTATAATAATGATTTATAATTTGAGTTGCTCTGTCTGATTAATAGAAAGTATTTAAAGTATCCTGCAGTTTTATGTTTTGAACAGAGGTGGCAGTAAAGAGACAAAAGTTACAGATTGCAGCTTTGAAAGATGGAAGTGCAGGTCTGCTTTGTGTGTTACAGAGCCTTATGGTCTCTGAGGTGTTTACATCCAATTATCTGATTGGATGATTCTGTACACACACACACACACACACACACATACACTTCCAAAAAACAGACAAGAGTGTTTTTTAATAATTTATGTATTAATCAATAGTCAAAGACTATCATGTCAGCATGAACTAAACAGAACTTTTTTGCATCTTACATTCATATGTTAAAATCAACCACAACCCATTTACGTTCATAATGTAAGTATTAGAATCAGGACCACTAGCGACCAACAAACGTTTAGAAACTTTGTTTTGTTTGGGCAAAAGATGTCACACAGAACTGATGTCACTTTTGAAAATGTATAAAAAACAAAGAGGGAAAAGAGTTAATTTGTGTGTCAGAATTTCTGCTCAAAGTAATAACAACACTATATTTTTAACAAAAATATTTTTCTCTAGACACATATCTCTGGTTTAGGTCATACTAGTGTTCAATAAAACAGAATTTGACAGTACAAAGCACACATTTGATGCCTTAAAAGTGTTTCATTTATATCTTCATGGATTAAAACATCACAGAATACAAAATATGTTGGTCATAACTGTGAAACTTTGAGTTTCACTGACATGTATTTTAGCTCTTAGATCATAACCACAGAAAGGTTAGGTACAGTAACCACTGCGGTTTGCTAAAATATCATATTGCAAACACATTGTACAACATCTGTTTTCTCCTGCCTGTGTTAAGCAGAATGAAGAAAAACAGAGAAGCTCTTGAACTTCCCGTAGTACTGCAGCTCCTCAGAGAAGCTGCAGGAGAAGCCCAGATCTTTACACGAGGTCTTCACCGTGTGGACCACACAAACTGGGATCAACTCAAACAGCTGCTCGGCCAGCGCCGCCATGCTGGGGTTCTTCTGCTCTGACACCAGGGTCTCTATCCGAGATTTATCTACAGGTTCAGGTGAGGCACTGTAGGAGATCACAACATTTAACTTCTTATCTGACGTCGGCACCTGAAACCGGCTCTTTCCTGTCAAACCCTGGAAGTCTCTCTTGTTAAAAAAGCCAGTAGGTGAGTTAAAAACACGGACAGACCAACACACCCAATCGTATTTCTTTTTCAAATGCTCTATCAACATGTCAGCCAGTTGCTGGTTGCTTTTGTCGCTGTGGTCCCTCACAATGTGTCTGGTGTCCAGCTCAGCCTGTGTGGTGTAGCTGTTGATGCAGTCTTCAATCACCACGTTCATTTTGGACTGGACCACTTTCATCTTCTCTCTCCAGTCTTGAAGCAACTTCTCCTCCTCACCATAATCCTCCAGAGCCGCGTGTCCCAGCAAAGCAATCAGACCGATGCAGAACAGTTTCTTCAGCATCGCACAGAATTCCTCCACAGGTCTGCGGCTCTTCTTCTCATAATTCAGAGTGATCTCCAACACCGATTCTCCAGAGAAGTTTTCTCCTGTTACCGCATTATACAAAATGTGAAGGTTCTTGTCGCCACCCGTCCTCTTGAAGTGCTCCAGGAATGTCTTCTTTCTGACCTCTCTGACTTTAGGTTTGGCGTTGAGGACGTCCATGAATTTGCGGAACTGGTTGGTCAGGTTCTCCTCCACGGTGGAGTAGGTGGCATCTATCCCGCTTTTCTTGATCTCCTCATTGATCTGCTGGATCTCCTCAGAAATGACTTCCAGACGTTCTCTGACCTTCTGGAACTGCTCCTTCATGTACTGAGCCTCCTTGCTTTCCACGTTATCCAACGCCAGCCTCACAATAGGAGCCGCGATGGAGAAAACAGGGAAGAGATCTCCGGCAATGCTGGCCACCACTTCAGCACCCTGTTCAAACACTTCCATCACTGTCTCTACAACATCCTTCCTCTCCGCAACAAATCTCTGCAGCTGTTCTGCCATCTTTCAGGACTCTGATCCAATCCGTCTATGGAAAACAGGATTACAACATTATTAAAAATTAGACCTAAAGCAGCATAATTTTAATTCCAGCATTTTACTGAAGATAAAGAGGTTTTAACACTAAGACCCAGATTTAAACGCTCAGATATAAAGGTAGTTATTTGATTATGTAACTTTACGAGTTGCATGTGTGCTTTATAGACACGTCGCTGGCGATTAACTACGAATATTTGTGCAAATAGCCATGCGTGCAAATAGTTAGACACACCCATATTTAAAGAAGCTTTTAGTGTCTGACAATACCAAACGTTGGCCTGCAGCACACTTTCTAAATACTAGAGCTTTGTAGTACAACAATTAATAGACTTTCTATGTARAGCAATTAACTGGAATGCCCAGGTACAACTATCTCAAACTGATATCTCAAAACTTTGACCTGATATTGTTTTTCTCTAGTTTTAGTGCTTGTGTTTACTTGTGTGATTGTGTTTTGTATGTTAAATTCACGCTAGCAAAACAAAACAACGCACAACAACACAACGCATTCTGTTTGTTTATCATCAGTAAACTATAATAACGTTTCTCTAAAGTGATGTATGACAGTACTTACGTGTCAGTCCTGGTTTTCTCTTGGGTCTGACGCTGGTGAGATGTGAATCAAGGTGGGCTCACTGAAAAATACAGGAAATGAAAAATGTGTTACACAAACCGCAAAGCAACAACAGCTCAACAATACACACCAGGTGTATGTACACATGCAGAGAGAGATAAATGGTGTACACACAGATACACAAAAACCAGGCCAGATGTATTTATTCAGATTCAAAGCTGAAAGAAACATCACAGTGTTAAAACTCTTACCATACAACACATCATAGTTCAGAGACACAATACACACAAAAAGCATTTCAACTGGAAACAGTTGGACCAGTTTAATTACGTAACAGTGGTTCTGTACAAAAACCTTTTCATACTGGGAACAAAGTATTTTGTTCCAACTTTTGATCTAAAGGCTTAAACTTCAAGATGGTTTATAGACAAATATAAATGACTTACATTTATTTTAACATTTTGTTTTTTTATAGTTGAGTATGATGAAGTGGAAAATAAATAAAAAGGGGAATCCGGTAGGTTTTATAAAGCACCTCGGCTGCATACATCACTCATTTGTTTGGAAAACTACCTCTTCCTTTTTAATCCCTGCACCTTTGTGTTGTTTCCCAGCTTTGATCAAAGTGTGGAAAACGTAATAAAAAATAAACATTTAACTTGCAGACATTTAACACAGACCAGAGCTTGTTGTTCAAATGCAATGCAAACAAAGTGACGCAGTTTCTCCAACATGGACGCTTTTAAGTGCAAATAAATCTTTACCAAACACCAAACAACACTGAAGTATTTTCCATCAGCACTTTTAACTTGTACCCCCACAGGTGTGAAAATGAACAACCTGGTTCAACTTGCTAAGCAAGAACATCATTTTCCGAGAACTTCAGTAACCATGACAACAATACAAGGAAAATACCACGTCAGCTTCCCTCTATATACCCACGTTTATAATTTACCACCAGCCTTTTGCATTATCGTGTATCATCACACAGCAACAAAACTCATGCAATAATGTCTCCCACCCATAAACGCATTAAGCCTGGATGCATTTGCACATTGATGCCCATTTTAAATAGATCTGTGGGCACAGATCACACGCAACGTTTCACTCATTCAATACACTAAGTAGATCTATTCACTTTTTCTGAACGCTTAACCCTCGATCAAAACGTTTTACATGGACGCATTATAGCAACAACACAAACAAACGCTGTGGTTTAAATGTTAAACATCCAACACAAGTATTAAAATAAACACAACCGTGGGATGAAGCTGAGGTTGGAGTTCCTGTCCCGTCCCGTCCCGATGGATTAATGCCTCCGATATAAGTAAGTATATATAAGTTTAATATTTGCTTCCCAGCACATTTATTTCATCTGGTTAATGGTTTAAACTGGGAAGGCGGATACAATGCGGATACAATGTAACACGTTTGTCAGACACTTCCTGGTTTTTGAGCCAAACAAACCCTGAAAGTTTCTTATCAAACATGTGACGGACAATTTATGCGCCGAATCTCTTCATTTGTGCGTCAATAATCGATCAGATCTGCGTGTTATTAAAACACCACGAGTTGGTGAAACATCACAGGCGAAAAACTAACTTCTTCAGTTCAGGAAACTTTGTATTACTGTTACCAAACTCACCTTGAATGCATCGCGATCTAAGTCGATCAAGTAGCTCGTGTTGGTTGTTTAATCGTTTGACACCCATCAGATAGAAAGAATGTGTTTACAACCCTTCTGACATTAGTGACATGAGTTAGTTAATGTTTCTACTCTTGTAAAGTTATAAACTTACAGCATTGCAAAGTCCATCTGTCGTCATATCAAACGGGAGGAAACAGATATTATATGTGCTTATGAAAAGTAAATGGCTAGTAATACTTTGAAAGATTATAGCAGTTTTATTGTAAATACATGATGTAGATTACAGATGCTATATAACTAAAGATTGTGTCTGTTATGTTTTATTTAATAATAGCATATTTTCAGTAAAGACCCTCTTTTTAAGACATTTGAATAAAGTCATAATGGAATTTATCTAGTTGGCTTTTTGTTTAAATCTGTTTCTAAATATATTATAAATCAGCCGGATGGGCTAATGACAATTATATATGATGTATGTGTTTATGTGTTTATGTTTGGTCACAGATAGTATCTTTATACAGTATATGTGTGTGTGAGTGTGTTTCATTTTTGCACTGACTTGTAAAAATAAAGTGAACCAGCAGTAATATATCTGTGTACACAACAAGAACCAGCCCTCATAGTTTCAGAGAGAACTCCTGTAATCTTGGGCTCATCTAATGTGGAGAAGTTTAATACGGCGAATCTGTGGTAAACAGAAATATTTGGAAGAATGATTGCCTTTTAAATGTTTCCCAGTCTTTACACATCTATTCTGAATGAATGCAGAAATAGGCCTTTTTGTGAATTGCAAAGTAGTAGCATTCTGGCTGGAAGTTGTTTTTCTCCTCTACGTTCTTGTAGCGGCTGATGGCGTGGACCACGGTGTTGGGAAGAGAGCTGCACAGGGCCTGAGCAACAGTCACCATGTCACCTTTCATCTTCTGGCTCTCTATCTGATCCAGCAGTTGGATTTTATTCACAGGTTTGGGGTCCGCACTGAAGGACACCACGATTCTGATGTCGTTGGTGGTCAGAAGGTCAAAGAAGTTGCCACCTCCTCCTCTTCCGTGGTATTTTTTGCCTGCCAGCCAATTCCAGAAGAACAGACCGCCGTGATTGAAGACCCGAACCGACCAAGAAACCCAGTCATATTTCTTGGCAAGGATATCCAGAATAAACGCTGTAAACTCTGGGTCAATGGAGCCCTGCCGCTCTGTAAGTTGACGCTCTACGTCCATCTTGGCTTGCTGGGGGAAGTTCTCAATGCATTCGTCTACTGCGGCCTTCATGCGCTTCTCAACCTCTTCCATGCGGTCCTGCCATTTCTTGACCATGGCCTCACCTACAGCTCCCTCCTTCAGAGCGGCGTGACCCATGACTGCTATAATTCCCACCACAAACAGCTTCTTCAGCCTGGCGCAGAACTCCTCCACCGCCCGTCTGCTGCGCTGCTCGGTGGCCACCACCGTCTCCAGCATGGGGTCTCCACAGGTGTTTTCTCCAGTTACTGCATTGTACAAGGAATCAATGTTCAGATCTGCGCCTGTGTTCTCATAGTGGCTCAGAAACTTCTCCTTCTTTTTCTCCTTGAACTTGGACTTGGCGTTGACAAACTCTTGAAACTTCTCATACTGGCTGATCATCTGAGCTTCGCTGTCAAAGTTCTGCTTGTTCATGGACGTTCTCTGCAGCTCCAGAGCGATTTTGTCGATTTCGTCTTGGATGCCTTCGAGTTTTTGGTTGATTCTTTCAAACTGCTCAGCGAGATATTTGGCCTCTTTACCATCAGGGTTGCTGAGGAGCTCAGCTGATGCCACAAACACAGCCTCCAGGATGGGGTGGAACTGTCCCACGGTGGCTGCTAAAATCTCACACCCTTGCCCCATGATTTCCACTCCCTTCTCAATCTTGTCCCTGTTTTCCAGAACCCATTCTTCCACACGATTCATCCTGGATCACCGGAGAGAATTCTTCTTACCCTTGTCTGTAACAGATCAAGGCACATACATCATAAACCGGAAGCCACAACATAAAATCAATTCCAAAATCAATGCAGCCTTTTTAAAAGGTCATATTTGTTTTCTCAAAATGGGACCTTTACAGTAACCTGAGAAGAATTGGGCAGCCAGACCACAGAGGGAAATATCAATGAGTTTTACTATTATACGTGTTTCTGTGGGCTTGAGTCATCAAAAGAAAAAAAGAGCAAAATTCTGGTTTTGTTTGGACATGTCCTGAGTTGTATTATACCTCACCCACAAAGTCTGCAATGATACAACAATAAAGGCAGATCAGAGAGATCAGGTGTCTGCTAAGTAGGAATTAAAAGCAAACAGGCTGATGTCCACAATCACATTAAAATGTAATGAGCAAACAATCACTCTGATGGGAGCGTTTTCTCTAGTTCTGAATGTAGCGTCTGTACAGCAGATGTTTTCATGAGGGGTTGCTGAGAAAATGCATTCGAATGCTTTGGCTGTTTAAGCGTTTCACAGGGTTTCTAGGCACTTTTGTTGCACAAGGGAGATGATCTCACACACGTATCTCATTTCCAAAGACTCAATATACAGAAAAAGGCACACCCAGAGTTCTGTAAGCAGTACACTTGTTCTATAGTGGAACCACTTTGTCTAGGATTACAAAACAACAAATTAGAATTTGAACCATTTAAAATGAGCTGAATTAACATGCAAGGGAAAACTTTACATTTCCTAAACATTTGAGTCATATGCCCATAATGAAAGACTTATTTCAGCTCTTTTATGTAAGCGTGTCTCAAATAATCATTTAGTAGATTGATGAGAACTCAGTGGCATTTTTAACAAGCATGTATTAAAAGTCTGAATTTGGAATTTCTGACTCAACATAGAATCTGTCAGGAGTTCAAAGTGATTTTTGTGAAATTAGGAGCAAAATAATACTTACTGAATAATACAATGATCCTGAATGGCTTAAATCCTCCTTTGAAGGAATAATTATGATGTTTTGAGTTTAAAACTCCAGCATGTTTCTGATGTGAGAAGAAATGATTTCGCAGGAAAGAGAAATAAATCTAAGAAAAGGTGTAAGTATACAGGGCTTGTGATGGTTCTGTTAAAGAAAGGAACCGACCAAATGGTTCTAAAAGAGGAAGAGAAACAGGCAGCTGTTCTGTTCATGCTCAAAGCCACGTCCCTTATTTGTAATCCAGTATTAAAAAGCAGCTCAAAGATTCATGGAAGTAAATATTGGCTTTAACTCCACATCCTGCTATTAAAATGATTCTCACAGTGTCTCCTTAACAACTGCTTGTGAAAAAACAAAATGATAAGGACTTGTTGTTGCTGTCATTATCTTTGTGCCTTGTGAAAACAGACTGCTTGGTCCTATAAAGTTTTCTTTTAAGTTTAAAAACAAAAATGCAAAAGATGTATAAATGCATGTAGTCAGAGATTCTTACCGTTAGTCTGGTGAAGAGAACGGAAATGTTTCCCAATGTTCCTGCT
>JBAJNP010011078.1:0-15371 GCA_036877545.1 Yasuhikotakia modesta
TTTTGATCGTATAGTGGTAATTATTTTGTTCAGTGACATACCTGCAGTTTATTAAGGACAGGACAGTAATTAAAACCACGCAAACACACACTCTTGGTTCTGTGGTCTGCGGGGAATGTGAGAAGAGAGAAAAGTGAACCGCTATCCCCATTAACACTGTAACTGCAACTGTTTAACAACTCAAAGAAATGGTCACGAATACACAATTTAGGACATAAAAAGACAACATACTTTCGGCAAAACTTAACTGCATGATGTTTTAGGAACATAATCCACCTTTTTCATTCCATTTAAGAACCAAAGTAACCGGGAAAAGAAGGACAAACCCCACCTCTAAAACCGGTGCGGGCGGCAACTTGAACAAACTCATAAATGGCTAATTAACACATAACTCGGATACACACGAAAAATAACAAAATACAAACATCCTGTTTGACTCAGTCCAGCATTAAAACATGTATTTCACTGATATCAATCAAAATTGTAACTCAATCTGATATATTTTAACACTGTGTTACAGAGCACATTTGCCACATACCTGTCTCGCTCAAGTCCAAACCGTTCCGACGAAAGCGGGACGCGATTGGATAATTCAAATGGGAAATGACATCACACAACAAAAAAAAAAACAAATGTATTATTTTGAAACAAAAGATACACAGCGTACATATAGTTTTATGTATGATGAAACATGAAAATAATAAAGTAAAGAATATAATTCTTGGAAAAATTTAAGTTTGCTGGAATGGTCAAAACTTCAAACACTACAAATACCCCTCTCCACACATAAATTACACACTTGGGGTTTTAACCCTCCAAAAAGATACATACAGAAATAGATTAAAATAAGCACAGTCTCACCTGATGCACTTTTTCAACCTTACAATCTCTTCTTCTTTTCCTTTTCCTTTTGGCTTTTCTCGTGGGTTGCCACAGTGAATCATCTGCCTCCATCTAACCTTTTCAGATAACCTCCATCTAACCCTTACATCTGCTTTCCCCTTACACCCTTACATTCACACACATGTATTCTGTCTTGCTGTGCCTAACCTTTATTCCTCTACCTTCCAGACCATACTTCCACCATCTTCCTCAGCGTTCGCCCTCAGGGGCAGACGTGTTTTTCTTTCCTCTCCCTTCCCCATGACCTTGCCTGCTTTGCTTCTTTAGTCTTGTCTTATGTCTCTCTCTGCTCTGGACTGCTATTCAACTAAAATCATGGATTTGATCAACTGGTCTCTCAACGCAATTGACACCATCTTCTCGAAAAGAAGCACAGGTTCAGGGGAACCTGATTGTCCTGCCGGAACGTTCGCAGCGGGGTATATGATGGACGCGTGGGAGGAGTGGCGGGTCGTGTGCCTGGCGGCTCTTTCCATGGAGGACATTGAAGACATCTACCTTTTCGGAACCATGATCACAGGTCTACTGCTGATTGGCATTGGCATGTTGTATCGACAAGTCAAGAAAACCAGGTTGGCTGCTCAGAGCCCCACTATGCTGCCTGGCAAAATTGACGCATTGGGCAGAGCTGTTGAGAATCAGACTGTGGTTGTAAATCGTGCTTCGGATAACATCTTGGCGAGACTCGAGGCTCTGCAAAGAGTTTGTAACCCACTCCAGACTTTATTCTTTTCTTCTAACTCACATCCTACCTGTGGGACATAAACAATAACACGTCTAATATGGAATGTCCAGATCTCCCAAGTGTAATTTAACACGATTGTTCACTTTTTGGGTGATTTAATTTAAAACAACAAACTTTAAAATCCCCTCATTTTCTTTTTACTACTTAAAACTACTACTAAATAATATAATTTAATGAAAAATAATCAGAAATCAGTTACACAGTAATTGCATAACAGATCAGTGCTCTCCTTAACTCAATTCATAAAGGTAAGCTTACAAAGGTTTTGCTTGATTTATGATTTAGGCTGTAAGGATTTCCTTAAAAATGTAATTTTGGCTTCATTTGACTTTAACATATGTACAGTATGTAAAGGGTGCTGCAAAAAGAAATTGCGGCAGTGAAGCATAAGTTGAACATCATGACTGTGTCGTGTGATCGTGTCATGAGACATTCACTAAACTACAGAGAGAATAGTGCATTTCTTGATTGTGGTCAATGCATTCAGAACACCTCACTTATAGACTCAACTTTAATACTAGTGTTAAATGTGTTTAAATAAGAAGATTCCTACTCATGCTGTCTGTTTAAAACTATAGACATTCAAACTAGAGCTGCACCTGCTGGAGACCTGCTTCACTGCTGCAGAATCAACAGGGTCTTGTGGGTACAGATGCATCTCTGCTGTGCATGTACAGGTGTGCAGGGGGCTGTGATCTCATGGGCCAATCAGGCCCTGAACAGAGAGCCCATAGGGCCCTGTGGAGCTCTGCAGATTGGCACTGAAGGGTTCAACACTGTCCGTCTCCTCATCATCTTCATCACCCACCAATCAAAGAACAGCACTACAGCCACTCGGAACACACTGCGCTCAGCAGGGAAGACACACACACACACACACTCACACACACATAAACACTCTTCTACACAGACAGCTCCTGGCAGAGAACAGCATGGGTTGGAAAACACACTCACATTTCAAAAGCCATCAGTGGGCTACTGAATATACAATCACTCAGACAAACCGCATATTCTTATACAAGCCCTTGCAGGGGTTCCAATAGAGCCCTCTTTCTTTTTTACTCACACACACACATTCACAATGCTTATTCACAGCCAGATACTGTACCTGAACACACCTTTCTTATTTCCCACAGGTGTCCAACGTCCTGATGAAGTTCTTCTGCGGACAGACTGAACACATGATTGTGCAGCTGCTACATGGCTGATAATGTCGTGACCCGCATCTGTCTGGCTGTTCTCTGCTCATTTACTAGACAAACGTCTAAGAGGAACTACAAAACTCTCTGGGAAAGCTCATTTCCAGTATGATCTGCAAGATTTTTACATACATGTTTGATTACAGTATTGCAGTTTCACATCACTACACTCTTTGTGCTCTATATAAGTCATCCACATTTTGTGCGAAATAAAATCTTAATTGCATTAATGTTCATATTTAAAGCATGACTGTTATAACAGCTGAATGCTGGTTAATATAAAGCTGATATCTATCGGGGTTCATTTCATAATTTATATGTTGATTAACATTTACTTAAGTCAACAACAATAATACACACTAATAGTTGCAGACTGTTATTGGAGAAAATGTTATAAACATTGGTCCTTCAAGTAATATTGATGTTGTGCTCCAGGCACACAGATTTGCTTGTTAATTTCACTGCATTTAATTGCCATTACAGTTGTAATATATTCCCTCTAAAAACAATTCAGTTAATCAGCAAGTCAGGTAATGTCAGCATGTGAAAAGTTCAATTATACACTGCATGTGTCCCATCAAACTCTGGAAAGCAAAGTACAGCAACCATATGGCCGACCCTAACAAAGACAGCAGTGGGAAATGAGACAGATTATTTAAGGATATATCCAGAGGGCTTGACTCATGGTTTTACTGTAACAGAAGTTTGTCTTATACATGTCTAGAATGATTTGTTTTCTGCTCTCATTACATTAGGTCTGTTACCTCACTTGACATGGAGAATAAACTGTTCTTCTGAAATAGGCTTTAGAAAGGATGAACATTGGTCAAATAAATCTTTCTGATTGAAATCTGGATTCCTCTGCCTGCTGTTAATTGAGGGTTTTTTCCTGTTTTTATGCCATGACTCTAGAACAAGTGTCATCTTCACAGATCGTTTCATAAAGCTACACCATCAGTCAGGGTGGAGCACAATCTATCTACAGACCACTTACACAATCAGCAGCTGCCCTCTGCATCAGCCACACCCACTCAACACACACACTCCACTCACTCAACACACACACTGCACTCACTCAACACACACTGCACTCAACACACATACTGTACTCACTCAACACACACACTGCACTCTCTTAACACACACACTGCACTCACTCATCACACACACTGTACTCACTCAACACACACCGCACTCACACAACACACACACTGAACTCACTCAACACACACACTGCACTCACTCAACACACACTGCACTCACACTGCTGTGTGCTGCAAAATGAAGCACAGATTGATACCAAGTGTGTTTTGGGCAGTTGTAAAATATATCTATATTGATATTAAATCAAATCACATTTGCTGGTTTAACTCAGTATTTTCACAAATTTTCACAAACACAAATTCCATTTTAACATAAATAAATAACATTTTATTTATAGTTACTTAAATATATTTACTTATACTTTATATTTACTCTGTGTAATTACTGTTACATAGTCAGACTGACAATAAAATTCACTTTGACCTAACATAAAATATTGAATTTAATTTAAATTAAACATACATTTTGCTTTAATTGAAATTGACACATCACAGTCAATGTTAAAACTCGTAGTGACATGTAACAGGGTTAAATGGTGATACAAAACTCTTCTAAATACTGCATTATATATTTACAGTTTTTGACTGCTTATAAATCACACAGAAACTGATACTAACAGAATTTACTCTAAGGAAACTCAAACTTACCGAGACATATTTGAAATTTTCTAGCCAAAATGGCGCATTTCCCAGTTAAATTACCAGCTTTTTCAATATGGCATGTCCATTATACTTATATATTATTATAAAAATATGTGAGATCATGTGGGAAAAATCTCATAGATCAAAGGAAACAATATTCCCAAACATTCTAAAAATGAGCATTTCTCAACATAAAGATAACATTAGTCTCTGAATTCCACACAGGCGGAAAGGTCTAACCGTGATATGATTGGGTTAAATTAACCAGACTGGACAGTTAAGGTGGGCACACACTGCTATAACCCTAGACTGAGAAGGTCAAAGGTCAGGCTCAATGATAAGAGAGATTAGAGCATAGTACTGCCAGCTCTGTATTCTCAAAGCCATTAAAAATGTTGGAGAAGATCCTGTTTACTCTATTGGTACCATCTGCAAAACATTACAGCAGCTAATCTTTCTATAGAAGGTTTAGACGTCTGTATGATGTAAAGATAAAATTGTTGTTGTTGTAGCAGACAGGTACTGTATCACTGACCAATCGTCAATCCCCTTACTGGACAAACCCAAATGGAACAGAGAGGAAAAGAGTTTTGAAGGCCCCTTAGAGCAGGGCAGGTCCAAGGGCTGACCCACCAGCATACCAAGCAAAATACTACAAGACGCATTCAATTACAGACTCAGTCAAAGGGCATGGACAATTTGCAAGCCTATTTACACAGCAGAGAATGTCCTCCCACCCTGCAAGGAATAGAACACATCAAGATTGGATGCTTGCCAACTGAATATATCTCCAGCTTCAGAAAAACTTAACAGTGCTCAGTCAGACAAAGTTTGTTTTAGTGCCCACTGAACCCACTGAACAGAGTGTTGTGAGAAGTGAGGAAAATCTGATTAATGCTTACAAATATGAACAGTTGGAAAACATGGTGTGATAAAATAAATCAGGTGGAGGACTAGATCTCATGTAAGTGTCAGAATATGTGGTCACAGTAGGAGCTGAAATGAGTTCATCTTCAGAGCTCCTGTGACTTGCAGGTGCCTCAGCACATGTTCCCCCACATGAATCCATGTGAGGGCATCTAACCAGCCTTTTCCTGCTTGGAAATATCCTGCAACAGCTGTCTGAGATGAGGACATGAGGCGTTTGGATTTTGCTTTGGGTTGGATAAAGCTGTTTTCTTTTTTTAGATTATTACCAAAATAATGTAAGATTCGTTACTTCATTTTTTTCATGTTTCAAAAATGATTTTTCATAGTTGTTGGTAAACATAGTTGTTGGTGTCCTTCTTTGTGCCCAGAGCAGAATGTAATGTTTTAAAGACGTGTTCACCTCTTTCTTCAGGGAGGTGTGGAGAGAGCGGAGGTCTTAACAGACCACCAGACCTGCACAGCTGTGGACCAGCACCAAGATCTAGTGGCCCTCTGTGTTTCCTTCCTATCCCAGGATGACAGGCTGCCCTGAGGGCACAGCAGTAATACCAACATTCAGCTCACAGGGAGCACTGCCTTGATCTGCCATCATAGCGCTAGGATCTGGAAAAGAGCCAGAGCCCAGAGACAACAGAGGGGGAGAGAGGGGGAGAGAGGGGGAATGTTGCCATGGTCACAGCAGAACACAAGACCCCGGAAAACTGGGGTGCTGATCACTTTCCTGTTTTCAACAAACTCAACAAAAAGAAACTCAACAAAGGCAAATTGTAACAGTTTTAACAAGTGTGTGGCTTCCTGTATGAAACAAAAAGAAAATTATACAGAATCCTACATGCATGAAAGCATCTTAATCTTAAAAAAGTGTGATAAATTGGATAGGGTGTTTTAACTGTCTTCTCTAAAGAATGTTGATATTGTGCCTTTAGATGAACAAAGGTACACATAACATCTCTGTAGTCATGAACTGGCTGGTTTCCATGCCCATAACCCATAGATAAACTATCTTTAGTTGAAGTTATCTTACTTTGAAGACGCCTCATCATCCTGTTTTATTTTAGAAAAAACTGATTAGCTGTGTTTACTGGTTAACAATTGTGATACATTTAAAAGATAAGGGTGTTATTACAATGTTGTACCTTATGATATGCAATAAGATTTCAGACAGTAGTGCTTAACTGCGGTCACATGACCTCACAATGTTGCTTTTTTGGTTAAATGAGTGAAGTTAGGTTATCATCTCTGATATCCAAAGAAGATTTTCTCTGAGAGACCTGAAGCACCAAACAAAGCGAATCACAGTTTAATTGACTAAAGAATTATTTACAGTTTGGCTGCTGGGTGTTTAGGGTGGCAATGCCAGTATCATAGCAACCTGGAGTAATAATTTAGGTGTGGACAGGTGTGTGTCTAAAAGCACTTCACAAAGGCTTCAGGTGATCCAATCAGAATTAAAGCTGTTATCTATTAAAAACATAAACACTTTCCCAATTTTATTAAAGAATCAAATCCTGATTCTTCAGAAAAAGCATGTAGTACACAGAAGACATGCTGCAGGCTGCAATAAAAATATCAGTATTGTGGTTTTATGCCATTTCTAAAGATGTCAGGTATAGAGGAAAGACTCAGGTACTCTTCAGAAATTCATCCTCACAGAGAAACAGCATAAGATGGACAGACTCTTCAGGTCTCGCATCTGGTCATACTGTAGTGTCCAGTGAGGTCAGAGCAGTGCTGGGTGAGAGAGAGAAGATACTGCAGGTGTCAGAGAGAGAGCTGGAGTTACAGTACACAGCCTGTGAGACACCACCAGCAATTCAGAGAGGGACGATAATTTTTAAATGCAACAGCTAAAGAATTTAATCAAATAAACACTCTGAAATTCCCACAGATTTACACACACTCTCCCAGAGGAAACAGATTCCCATGAAATTCATTTTCCTTTGCAATTCACAAACTGTCAAAAGCATCTTTCTGGAATAACACTATTATAGGTTGACAGTTTCTCACCCTCTGAAATAACTTCCTCAAAATAGCAGAGAGGTGTTTGTGGTATAAAATCAGCTCCAGCACTGTCCTATAGCTTGAGCTGCAGTGATCGTTCGTTTCTGTCAGGGACACACACTCCTCTGGTTTCTCACACACACAACATCATGGGAATACTCAAGGCTAATTAACGCTCCGCATCTGGAAAACCTCACAGTGGAAACATTCCTGGTCTCTTAGTAAGATCATGTGACCTGAAACCCCAACAATCTTCTCTGGAGAACAAAATGCCCAATAAGCAATGTTTTAAAGCTTTAATTGCAAATAAAGAAATACATAATGATTTAAAAAATAAAATGTACTCCAAAGAAAACAACAAATAGTGTAAGTTTGACAGTAACAGTATAAATATTCATGCTGTTGGTATTGAAGAGAAGAAAAACATATTATGGCATCTTTAACTTTATAAATTCAAATTATAATACTTATAACATTTACTATTCTAATTCCTGTCTGACTTTTGAAACACTAAGCCACATTATAGTTAAAATGTTTTACTTTTTCTAATACATTTAATTTATATCTCTCAGTCCTAATATGTTTATCCACAGACACATTTGTTTTTTTAAAAGCCTTTCAATGGGGAACTGCAAACATTTCCATAACATTATTATGAACAAAACTAACCAGAAAGTGTAACTCAATTCAACAAATTTGACCCTGTTTATGTTTTTCATTACTATAAGTGAACAAAATGTGATTTACAATTACATACTAACTGTTTACTGCACAGTTACAGCATGAACGGACACACACAGGGTTGAAATCACTCTAATGGGGGTTGTGACCTGCAGGATGCTAAAGTAGATTCAGTCATAATAACTAACAAAACTGCAGCCTGTGTTCAAATGAGCAGGACTGTCTGACACAGAGCAATATGTCAAGTTTGTTAATCCACATAAAATTAATCCACAATAATTTAAGGGGGATTAGGTGGTCAGGTGACCAGTTGAGAGGCAGTAAAATGGAGGTTGTGGTACATGTGTTTAATCTGTGTCAGGGAACAGCTTTAGTAGTCAAGCTTTTATTAACTTATTAATAACATTGTAACTTGTGCCTATGATAGACTTAGTGAAAAACAGTTTGGTATATTATATCCATCTTAGCTCAGTTGCTCATTAATAATTCTACAAGGGGGCAGTTGTGGTCTACTGGTTAAGGAGTTGGGCTTGTAATCAGTAGGTTGCTGGTTCAATTCCAGCACCGGCAGGTAGCAACTGAAGTGCCCTTGATTAAGACACCTAACCCCCCATTGTTCCCTGGGTGCTGCAGGGATACCTGCTCTGTGTGTGTGTGTGTGTGTGTGTGTGTGTGTGTGTGTGTGTGTGTGTGTGTGTGTGTGTGTGTGTGTGTGTGTGTGTGTGTGTGTGTGTGTGTGTGTGTGTGTGTGTGTGTGTGTGTGTGTGTGTGTGTGTGTTGCAGAGTAAGCTGCATTCAGGATGCAGCTTACTCTGCATCCTGAAGGATGCAGAGGTCACATTTTAGTTATGGGTAACTGTAACTGATAAATACATGTCACTTTCAAAAGGCAAATGTCTCACTAAAAATATGTTATACATTCACAGTCCTCTAAATCTTGGTCCCAAAGTGCTGATATTCAGTAAAACAGCACTTGGATGCTTGTCCGTGTTTGTTGAGTTCAGCTCTGTTTTGATTGCAGTCCTTCAGACATCCTTTGCACTTCTTCAGATTTACACAACTAATGTCTTCCTTCTGGACCACAGCTAGATCTCATTTATTCCTTTACACTAGTTACAAACAATCTCACAAACAGCAATTCCAAATCTAGAGAATGTTTTTTTCTTTTCAGGATTAAATTTAAAAAGAATGCTTGTTTAAAACTGGTGCAAATGTAGACTGGCTGACTGGATGGATGGTGAGCAAGTCTGTGTTAGCTGTGATTTC
Source organism: Yasuhikotakia modesta (assembly GCA_036877545.1). NCBI lineage: Eukaryota > Metazoa > Chordata > Actinopteri > Cypriniformes > Botiidae > Yasuhikotakia > Yasuhikotakia modesta. Next base: position 9,471 of record JBAJNP010011078.1, read on the forward strand.
GCTCTCAGCACTTGTGTGAGACCAGTTTTTTAGCAGTGTAAAACTGGTTGTGTTTCAGCTCACTGATGTTGTGTGGCTGTTTGAATTGTCCTTTGACCTCCTCCTGAGGCTCCAATAGAAAATCACTCACTTAAACTTTCTAAACTAGGAACATGTGACTTTCTAAACTAGGAACATGTTCACTTTCTGCCAGTCAAAACACAAAAGCTCTGATTGGCTGTGAGTGAAGGTCAATCAGTGCGTCTGGTTCAGCCAATTAACATCAGCTCATTAGCATGTGTTCAAGTCAGTTAAAAAACTAAACATTTAACAAGTGAACAAGCAAAAGAAATTAGCAACAACTAAGCACATCAGATGGGGATGAAGGTGAAGTGTGAATGTTTTGCCACGCCTCACTGACAGAAATGAGATTCAGAGTTAAAAATCTGAACTTTAAAAAGCTGTGATTCAGAAGAAAACTTTTTGTAGGCTTGACACTGGCTACATACATCACTGTGACACAAAATAACAAGCAAAGAACTGCAACTCTTCAATCGCTGTCAGTCAATATAACCAGCTGCTTCTTACTGTACCAGTGCTGTTCAAATCTGTTTAAAACTAGCTAAAATCATGCAGACACACAAAAAACGTTGAATATCCTGAATAATTAGGGGCAGTTGTGGCCTGATGGTTAAAGACTCAGTCTTGTAAATCAAAGGTTGTAGGTTTGACTCCCAGCTGGCAGGAAATGACTGAGGTGCCCTGAGCAAAGCGCATTTCCTCCAGTTGCCCACTGTTCTGTGTGTGTGTGTGCTCCTTGTATAAGAGTGAAATTAACACTTAAAATAATTTCGCATTTGTTTTATTAATAACTGAAGTTAAAAGAATCAAGTATTTGTTATATCCTGGTGTGCAGATATTGTTTTAATGTATGCCTGCATGAACGTTTAGTGAGATCAGTCATACACACCTCTTTAGAACAAGCCCAACATTCTCAGATGCATCAGAAATGCTGAAATGACGTGCTGTTTATATTATAATATACACTATAATTCTTAATAACAGTCACAATGACGTCTAAGCAAGCACCAGTAACAGCCTAAACATATGATCAATAATATATAATGAGTTTTACTGTTGCAACTACAATACTCCAATATATTTTGGCCAATTAATTTTGTACACAAGGATTATTTGAAGAATGTACAGGCTTCTTAACTCAACTGTATCTAAACTGAAACTCTGACAGGAGAAACACCTGTAACAGGTAGAGTGAGGTGTGTGTGTGTGTGTGTTTACACAGAGCTGCTGTGTTATACACACTCACACACACATCAGAGAGCTCAGGTTCACAGCACAAGCTGTCCACCTGATCCCCCCGTAATCAGTCTTCTGCTGGAACACACAATTAAAAGATGTCAAACCTGGTTTCTTTAACTGTGTTTAGGTTCCACTTGTCAGTATGTCAAAGGCTATTCGAGGAAAATCTCATTAAGGGAGAAAAGAGGGTCTGGAAAAGAGAGTTAGAGGAGAACGGCTGTCCCTGAGGCATAAGAGCCGCTTACAATAGTCTGAGAATACAGCATGTCTGTCTCTCCTGCCCCTCGGAATTCTGGGACTGAGACGGCAGGATTCCAAAGGAGAGGTATCAGGTTTGTAAGGCATCCACAACTGGGATGAGTTCCAATTGCTCCACACTGTCTCATTCCAGGGATACGGAGGCGCCAGCAGGTAAGGAGAGGTGCTGAGTTTCTGTACCAGTAAGTGTAACCAGAGAAAGATCCAATCAGTCATAATTACAGAGGAAAACACTGTCTGTCACTGAAATATCCTAGCTGACATATACAGTAACACAGGCATAAATCCAGAACTGTACTTCATCCAGAACACTACTACTGCTGTAACTGCTCTGAGCTGTTGGGTTGACAGGCTGAAAGGCTCACACAGAAATGATGGGCACAGACTCTTACCCTCACACTGGGATTCCATCTAGTTGGAGGATATCAAACTGTTTGATATTTTAAGCTAAATTCTACAGTGTTAACAAACCAATGGAGGTCTAGCAACAGAAGAGTTTCTGATGTTATGACAATTTGCATTAAGGCAGAACGTCTGCTATGTGTTGCAGTTTCTGTGGGCTGGGTTTGCAATGTGAACAGTGATACAGTTATATATGTAGTTCTTATAATAGTTATAAAAGTTCCCTTCCTGTATTTTCACAGGGACAACAAGCATTTGATATTTTGACAATGTTTTCTGAGATCCACTTATCATGTTAGCAAAAAATGTACGTAAACATGATACAGGCTACTTTCTGTCCTGTTTTAAACATCCCCTCAAAACATTCAGTTTTGATAGGCATATTAACAAAGTAATAGTGACACAATTCTGACACATAAAAACACTGTTACTTACATTTTCAATTCAAATTCAATTATATAGCGCTTTCACAATCTACTTGTTGCAAAGCAGCTTTACATAAAACAGAGGACAACAATTCAGTACAATTATAGCACAGTATAGGGATCACAGTATAAAACCAATTAGCAATTTGTTATTAAATTGGTTTATGGGAGTTCTAATTTAAGATAATATCTGCAGTCACAACAGTATCACTACACGGTTAAATTAATCCAAATTGAAATTTAAACATTTGTGCATAATAACGTTGCATCATCATTTTTCAGGCCCTAAAATGTCTTGTTTAAAAATGAGCCTGCAGTCAAATGAAGCAAAAACACAAACAGTGTCTTAAAGCTTAATAGAAATAGGAAGGATCACAGGAATAGAAATGCAAATTAAAACAATTTATTTTGTCAAAAGATTAATTTTTCTCAATTCATGATAAGTAATTGAGTTAGCCAACATGAAATATACATTTTTAAAACATTTTATATTACAGTAAAATTTGTACAGTACATTTTTATTACAGTAGAGTATTTTGATTACACCATTTTTATTTTGTAACATCATTTTAATGTTTACACACATAAAATCTTTTTTATGTGATTTGTTATGTTTTTTATGTGAAAATCTGTCACACTTTAAAAACTGTTTTTATACAGCTGTTGCACTAGGATTTATTTTAATAGAGCAATAATTTAACCTGTAATAAAGTTTTTAAGGATTTCTATTAAAATATTACAATTATTTATCCAATTATTTCTCTTAGCAGTATTTTATAAATGTGATAAAACTTAAACTCTAAATAAAATACGAGGTATGCATTACTACTGTATATGCATTCAAGATTGATATGAGATTTTTAATCAATGACAAGTAACAGAAGGATTAAAAACTTTTTTAAAAAGAATTGTTTTGTGTGACAGTAGAACAGAAGTGACACACTTTATATTTACCACAGATTATTAAGACGCATCTTTAAATACAGCAAGGAGATGGATTATGAACATTTAAACAGTTTAAGATTGATTTACAGCCATTTCAGTTCAGTTACCTGTTAATCACAATGTGACCTAAGCTTGACTGAAGAGCTGAACTCAGCGACTGACAGAAATTCTGACACTGCTGATGGACCCTCTAAAATAAAATACAATGGTGGGATTTCTGTGGCTGTGTTCAGTGCTTTGAGTGACTGCAGTGGGGAAACCCCGCAATACAAGCACATATTACACTGTGCACAGCACTCAGAGTGATGCCTTCAAAAACAGTTATTTTCCCAAATACACACACACAGAGTCCACTGCTTCAAGACATTCACCTGAGTGTTATGATCACTAATATAAGCATTTTAGTGGTGTGTTTTAGAACACACTTAAAATGTGAACAAATTAACAAAAGTAAATGACTGTAACACTAAATACAGTGCTGGGTAAATATGACGGTGCAGAACAGTATAAGCTGGTGAGTTTTAGCAGTCGAGCTCTGATGAGATTAATCTTCCAGGATAAAGTAGCTTGTAATATGGGACTCTTGTGTTCAGGCAGAGGAAGATCATGCTCACGAGTTCCACCACAAACATCTAATGTTAAAATCTTCAGCTCTTACAATGGAAACCCTCCAACATGCCACACACTCCAATTCACATTAATTTATCTATCTTTGTGTTTGGAGTTTTATCTTTGTGCGAGGGGTCTTCATATGAACTCAGGAGCCTGAGAGCATCCAATTATTGTCTGATATGGTCAAGAGTTCTGGTCTTAACTTCTCACATTTGAAGAGGATGACAAATGAAAATTAACCTCAGACCTTCATTTTTGGCTGTTGAGTTAAATGGCTGGTAATTGATCCATGGAATGAGCAGGAGTGGTCTGTGTGGTGACAGGAGGGCTTATTAGTGAAGCACTCGGCACTAAATGCAATCAGTAGATGCATTAGCATTAGGGAGGAACACACTTCTGCTTTTACATTTATTTTAATTAAACTGAGAGAATGATCAGAGTTTTAATCCTGTACTGTATCAACAGCTGAACACATGATCTGTGAGACCAACCTTACAGAACCTTCCTGATACCATGTATCAGATTAACAATAAAGCAACACAGTTATTGTAAAACATCCGGCTGTCATGTGACATGTCCGGTTTCTACAGATGATGAAGGATTTGTAGTTTGATCTTTTAGCAGTTGTTTAAAACTGAAATTTGTCATCCATGTTAATAAAAGACACAGAGACTGCAGCAGAGAGTCAAACGTCATGGACTGCAGCTTTAATAAATGCAACTTTCTATGGTAATACACCTTCTGTCAGCTGCTGTCTGGCTGTTTGTGCTGATGTGATTTGTTTTGCCTGGTGAACATCTGAAATGAGTAACAGCCCTGCAAGCTTGGTGTCAGATCAAATGGTTTCTATCCAGGCCTGTATTATATTGTGACAGGTACATGAAATCTGCCTGAATCTGTAATTTCTGCTGTACAATGTAGGAACAGCAAATCTGCAGTTCTTCAGATGTATCTGTCCTCCTTTTAATGTATCTTATTTTAAAACAGCAACAATAAAAAAAGTCTAGAAATGTATGAACAGACTGGTCACTGCACAGGATTCATTCATAACAAAGAAACACAAAATACAGTTTTTTTAGTTTTGCAAGCAGTGCAGGATTTCAGCAGCCATTTTACCTTAGTTAAGCCGCTAATATGAAGCTCTTTTCAGTTTGAATACATCACCAAAGCCACATATCTAAGCAATATACAAAACATTTTATTTGTTTCTCAAAGGAAGTGCTTCAAAATCTACATTTTTACATTTGAAGGAAAACATGTTTAATGGATAAACAATATCAGCTCAAAAAATTCTTTAGTTGTGCTCATGGCAGAGCAATGCACTTGTGTCTGATCAAACGAAGGACCACCATTATTCAAGTTTATACACTGTGAAATGAGCATCTCAAATGCCAGTCTTTCTGTGAAGAAACTTCTGGATGGTTGTTCACACTTGAGCCAGTCGCTCCAGGACTCTGCGATATTCCACCAGCACATCCTGGTAGCTCTTCTCCAGTTCCTCGTGTTGCAGTCTTGTGTCCATCTGGCTGATGTGAGATGCCAATTCCTCTGGTCTCAAACATTTCCTCATCTTGGTCAGCTCACGCTGGTTCTTCTACACACATGGCAAACGCATTGAAAAAACACACAGGTGTCAGCAGAGCGGAGGAGAACATACAATTCAAACCAGATTCTATCAAAACCCCGGGGCAAAACACATCAAAGTTAAAGTAGAATGAAGAATAACTACATCTGCACACTACCCCATATCACATTAAAACATTCATTATTCATTATATTTGTGTTGTCTATTAAAGACAAATCCACCCAAACTGAACATTCTGTTATCATGAACTTACGTCATTCCAAATGAGAGAGAGAGAGAGAGAGAAAGAGAGAGCATGTGTGTGTGTGTGTGTGTGTGAGAGAGAAAGAGCATGTGTGTGAGAGAGGGAGAGAAAGCGTGTGTGTGTGTGTGTGT
>JBAJNP010011079.1:0-15370 GCA_036877545.1 Yasuhikotakia modesta
TCCTACAACTTTTAAATTACTATTATTGGCTTTTTTGTTGCTTAATGGAAACAATGGAAACAAACATTCTTACAACCTAAACTTGTTAGCTGGGTTTTTCAGTGCAGATGACATGGACAGTGTTTCTGTTTAGTGGTTGGAGACTTTAATGTCATCATCTGTGTCATCATCATTTAAAGAGCCATTAGGGCATCGAAACTCCATCTGGCTAAACGACACTAAAATCACGGAAGGCCAGAATTAAAGATTTTGAGATGTGAGATTTGTTTTTGCTTTAATTTGCATGTTTTGTCACCCGCACAGGATGACTTCACATTGGTCCAGCCAATGGCCTGTTTTGGAGGCGGGGTTATCTGCTTCAATCAACCAGTGGCGGCCAGGTATGTATTTAGGAAACGTTGTTCTTGTTTGAAAAAAGTTGCATGGTAATGTTGAAGTTTGAAAATTATATCACCTGTAATATCTTGCTTGTTTCTTTCAGAACGCAGTGAGATTAAAAGAAAGAAAGAAAGAAACATTAGAGCAAGTCTTACTCGTTCTACCGTCTTACTCGTTCGATAACTGCAGGGTGACATTGGTGATGTGTGATGATGTCATTTTACCCACTTTTTACCCACTTCCTGTGTGGAACCCAATAGTGTTCTAAACCGTCTCTGAGGGGAATATGATGTTTCGTGGCGTTTCACGTGTCAGTGTCTTATTCCTTAAACTTCTGAGAGATCAGACCTAAGCCCTGAAGACACGCGGCCGCGTGCGCTGCGTGATTGCTGAGATAGAGTTTCTCACCACCATGACGCGTGACGTTTGTCTCTCTGCACCCTCAGAGCTGCTGGATGAGTTTGCGATTGCTCTGATGTTTCTCCAGCTGTGGATGTGAATTGATCTTCTGCAACAGAAGATCAGAGCTCTGTGTGAAGGAGAGCGTCACACGGGCAGAGTTTCTGTGGCGCTGCGGGACGCGAGGAGAGCTGTTTGCTGCGACCCGCTTTTTGCGCTCCTGTTGGAGTGAACTGCAGATGTTTGAGATGCGGGGGAGATGCAACGTGCGACTCGCATGTTCTGCAGGGAATCAGGGAAGTGTTGGGGGTGTGATAGATTTTATCTGTATGACCTTTAATTTATCTTTCATAAATTCAGCTGCATTTCTGTACTGTCATGTGTTGTGTTTAATCAATAGTTACATTTATGTATAGTCACTTTGTTAGAATTATTCAGAAAATACAGCAAATTTTATGCATGCAAAAAACTAGCATCTATAGGCTAAAGTGTTTAGCGCGGCCTCCCCTTACAAAATACAAATAAAAGTTTTCTTCTTCTTTTAGAGAACTGTGGCCTGTATGCGTCACTCTTCTGTTCTGATGAAACATTCTGAAATGTTCTCAGAATGTCACAGAACGTTCTTTCATGCAGAAAACAGCTAATGACCTTCATTAAAACGCACATGCTCACCGATGTCACACGGACACGTTTGAGGGACGCGCCGGCGGTTCTGAGATTCGGTTCTTCATTGCATCACTCATTATTTGAAAGTCATCATGATTCTCATCTCCTGCTCGCTGGCAGAAGAAACGTTCTCAGAGTTTCAAGAGCGTGAGGCTCTTTTGAAGGAGAAGAGGCAGAGAGGGTTCAATCGATCTACTAGAAGGAAAGGATAGAAGGAAATTTTGAAATGTGCCTCTCTTTTATTTAGCAGAAGGGCTGTCAGTCATCAAAGCGGCGAGGCCGGGCGGGGGGCGGTGGGTGGGGGGAGTTTGAGAGGGGACAGGTTAGATCACAGGCGAATATAAATGAAGATCAGGAACTTTGTGAAGGTTACAGACAGTCCCTCACTTCAGCAATTGTTGGTCATGCTTGTGATTGTTTGGTTTATGAAGACGTCTGTGATTTCTACTGAACGCATTGAAACAATAAAAATGATATTTTCATTAATGCACAGGAGCCTGAAGACCAACTTCTGCAGTTTCATAGTTTTTATCAGTTTTTGTTCTCATGGTCACTTTATAAATAGACTGTGGACTGTATGAGCTGATAAACTCTTAGCTGTGTGCATGTCCCAGGAAAAAGAAAACGTTCTTAGAACGTTCTCAGAGTTATTAAAAATGTCATTTAGTAACATTAGTTAAAGCCTGTATTAGTACAAAAAAGGTTTTGAACGGGTTTTAAAATAAGAAACACATTTTTAAAGTAAAAAATATTCTAATATTTAATTATATTCCAATATTCAAGATATTTTTTTCACTTTAAAATAAATGTTATTTCAGAAATCTTTATAGAACAATATCAGATTGGGACGAATGTTTTGGCTCTGCGTTTGTAAAAATTCACTCAGATGGAAATAGAACAATCGCAGGACAAATTGGTTCTCTTACATAGAACATCTATCTATTAAAAATCTAGTGTGTTTGCAGGGAAACCTCGCATCGCTGAATTTCCATATCTATTGTGGTGTTGCCATGTAGCTGACAGTATTGTAATGATGACCCCTTAAAACATGTTTTTTAAATTCTTTTTTTGCGGTCCTGAATGCCGCTTTCGGAGCGATATTTGTTCTGTCAGCACATTCAACGTCTCTTTTAAACCCGTAATAATGTGCAGAAAGTGTGTCTCAGGTCGTTCAGTTACTCTATTTTCATGCAGCGCACTGGAAACGTGACAGAGATAAATGCATGTGCTGTACATTTCCATATAGACTACATGCAGTACAGACTCTCCACCGTTCGTGATAATTCTCACACTGTATGAAATAAGACACAGGCCACAACCGTGCAAACACACATTTAGAATTCCCACCTCAATGCGTAAAACTACAGCAAAAGAAAAAGAGAAACGACACGAAAATACACTGCAGTCATATGAGGCTGTTATTGCATGGAGCAGAAACTAGATTTGTAAACTTGTTTTTGCAGATGTGACATACAGATACAGTAAAATTTAATAACTATATTGTTTTATCTAAAGTGGATCCAGAGTCGAGATGAATGCGGGGGAAACAGACAGATTGTGAGACCTGGACTTCCTGTTGTTTGAAGAATTGTATGATTGTGCAAACAATTATTTTGATATTCTGCTCAAACAATGCAGAAGTTTTTTGCAGAGAGAGAGAGAGAGAGAGAGAGAGAGAGACTGTCTCATTTGATAGTCAACCGCACACTTTGATCAAACTCTGTCTGAATGTAGGTGGTGTTCTGAACGAATTGTTAGCGCTGCACACATGTACTGCGTACTGACTGCTTTTAAAATAGCTTGTGAGACAGTCCACAAGACTAGCATGATATATTGTCGGTTTCTTGTAAACACACCCTGTACATAAACTCTTTAAGAACAGCTAATAAACACACAAACAATACAAATTAGTGAAGAAACTATTACTGCAGTGCAACATGGGAAATCAACTCGCCACAATATGCTAATTAAATGCGTTCCTTATTCTTTATGACTAGCAGTGAAACTTTTCCAACACACTTGAAGGCATAAAAAGTTTTTGTCTCTTAACTAATTTTTCTGGCAGACTGAGAGTTTGCAGACAGAAAAATATTCATTTTTGCACCTCTGCAGTAAGTGTAAGTGCATGTGGGCGAAACCGTAACCCAGTTTTATTTACCGATCGGCTGTTTTTGTATGACTAAATCTCTTCAGGATTTGAGGACCTGTACAATTACCACTTCAGTGTTTTTGTTTTCATTCCCACTTTTCTGTTTTAATTCTATTGTGCGCTTGTTTGTGAATTTGAAGTGAACGCTCTCAAACGGACAAACATGCGACACTTGTGCGATCCATCAGCTCTCCGTGAAAACGCTTCAGTTTGCTCCAGCGTGTTTGTACACAATAACTGGACTGAATGTTTTTGTCACTGGGGTGTGAGAGTGCAGATCTGACTGTCACAGATTTGCTCTTTTTAAGCGTGCTTGTGAAAATATCCATGCTAACGTGAATCTTGACCTGAAATGCCTCTGCATGCTTTTTAATGCGTCTCTCTCTGTCTTTAGCATGGCAAGCAGCGCTGTGGCGAAAGAGAGAAAGAGAGAGAGACCTTCAGAATGAACTCCTTGACCCTGCTGTTCACCTCTGTCTCAAAATGAAGTCACACACACACACGGTGGGTTTTCATGTTTTATATGTTCACCCCATAGATGTAATGTTTTAGATGTAATGCACTAACCCTAAACTCACACAAACATTTCTGCATTGTTAGATTATCAAAATCCTGTAAGGTTTATTATTAAACTTGTGGGGACATTTGGTCCCTATAAGGTGGTGAATAACAGAACCACACACACATTTGTGCTCCAGGAAGCAGCTGCAGCGAGAGAATAATCAGAAATTACTGCCCCATTGTTATGAGACGGTTTGTAATGGCCGATGTGAAATATCACTGCAGCGGCACCTCAGGGACACAGAGTCCTAAAGAGCTGTTGGGACTGAAAACCACCTCAGTTTAATATTGTTATTTAATACACATCTCGCTGTAAAATAAATCCATCACACCTCAGCAGAAACATCTTCCGGTTTAATAGATAAAAAATAAGATACGGTTGCATAACCTGTTAATGCAGTAAGTGTTCTAGTCTGTACGTAAAGGTTGGAAAATTACAAGCAACTTTAGTCCTGCAGTTTTTAACTAAAGACTACAGTAAACTTAATATAGTGCAGTAAATACAGTAAAAATAATATGTATATATGTATAGGAATATATATGTATACACCTGTATTTATGTGTGTGTGTGTGTAATCAGAAAGTCATGCATTATTTAATTACTAATATTAAATGTCAATAAATTAACATTCATGTGTTTGTATGTATCATGTATTTATATTTTAGACTAGTCTGGCTGGTTTATGTTGGTTAAGTACTGTTCTAGCTAGTTGGTTCCTGTTACCGTACAATAAAGAAGAGCTATTTTTTATATTATTTACATTATTGGCTTGGAAACGCATGAAACGCATTTATTGGCTTAGTGATGCTGAGGCGACGATGCGCTGGTGGACGAGCGCAGGAAACACTGTGCCTCATAAAATATCCAACACAGAGACTCATTTAATTGAGTTTGTACAATACCTGCTTATATCCCTCAGCCAAGATTTCACAAGGACTGAATGTTCTACCGTTGAGTAACTCTCACAGAACTGTACGATGTTCTATTCTCTCATTTTGCTGTTAGGAATGATTTGTAAATAATTTTGCTATCCTTGATATTTAGCTGGTGTTTTATTAAATTTGCATCCCACCGCATGAGTCTCTCTATGTTGTTCTTTTGGGTCAGAACCAAGATGGGATTTATCACAACCCATTGATATGAACTGTGAACCCATGTAACAATTTTAGGTTGTAAGAACATTTCCCAAATGTTTCCATTAAGTAACATAATTTCACTTTGAAAGTTCATGGAATGTTTAAAACGTTATTGCTTGGATATGAGAAAATTATTCAAACCTTATGTTTGGATTGCAATTTATGACATGTAATGTTAAAAAAGCTTTCTAGTAACGTTTTTGATACTTTGGAGAGAATGTTCCTTGTTAGCTGGGTTGCAAAACTAGCGCACGGTTCCTTAATGGCTGTCAACCACGAAAGTAGATCGTTTTAGTGCAAGTATGCAAACTGGGACGCAGTACCAGAGACCTTCAGAGAATGTTAACCTGGATATTACATCCTGTTTGAATTCCATCCGGATCCTCTGAGATGTTCCAACGTTTGAAGATACAAAGAACTCTGTGAACGTTCTAAAGTTCTAAAAACCAGAGCTGCACAAAGTCAGAACACAGGCAGTGAGGGTCACACAGGCGGGTGTTTGATCTCACTATTTTTGGGCGTTTATACCCCTCCAGTTCCCACCCTGCTATCTGGACGGGTTCCTGCTGGTAAACCTGGTGTGCCACATCACAGAGAGCGACACTGTAGTAATTAGCTGCTCTGGGAATATTCGTGGCACCAACATAAGTAGATGGATTTTGAGTGAGGTGCCATTAGTTTCCAAAATCCCTCAACCTCGCCAACAGACGGAGTCAGCATCTCTTTGAGGGTTAAACATTTTTACAAACACCATGAAGGAGAGGAACGGGTCGGTGGCGTGTGTGCAGTGTTTGAATGAAGTAGAGCGTTCAGATGTTTGACCAAAGATGGATTTTAGACCAGCTGTATTTTTATTTTTGGTGAAACCTGAAGATGACAGTGAGTGAAAATAATTCTAAATTGATCAAGAAAACAACAATATTCTTATTTTAGAAAACCAAAGTTATTTTCTCCAATTCAGAGGCCAGAATCTTTACTTCTACACTGGCTGTTTCTTGGCTTGGCAGCAGCTGTAGAGAGTCAGATGTTGTGTTGCTGAAGCTGTGAAGAACGGATCAGACCTGGTTCTGATCTCAGCGGTCCCTCATGTCACAGACAATCAGATTCTCAAGGTTATTCACGGCTCTTTGTTGATATAATTGGCTCTCAGTTCATGCATTTATCTTTGTTCTCATCTCTGAAAACAGCTGAGATGTCCTCAGAGAAAAAATGGTTGCCCAGCTAACAGTTTCAGGTAAGAACATTTCCCTAACGTTTCCTTTAAGTAACAGAAATGTTAATCATGTTGTTTGACAGTTAAGATTATTGTATTAACTGTCCTGGTTGTGGTTGTATTAATGTCCTGGTTGGTTATATGAACATTATAGAAACAATTTGAAATGTGTGTAAAGCTTTTAACACAGTCCATCAACTACTTAACAATAAAATATAGATGTTAAATTATTAAAATGTTCTGTTTATGTTACTGCAGGACTGTTTTTGGATCTTTAAAAAATGTTTGCCAGAACGTTCTAAAAATGTTCTCTGTCAGTCAATCAGATGTTTCTTTGGAGACCCGGAGCAGATCCGTTTCATCAGAACAACCTGCAGAAATAAGCTGGTTCTCCGCAGATATAAGCTGAATAATGGCGATTGGAGAGGGACAATGTATTAAAGGCTGAAAAAATCATTTCTGCATGTGATTTTGTCCTTTATCACATTAGATGCTGTCGGTGATATTTCCTTTAATCTTGTAGCAGGTTGCTAAGCAGCCGTTTGAAGTGTTTTTATTATAAGCATCGTCAGATAGGCTGTTATTTCAAGAGTTGTGTGTTTGTCAAGATAATGATCCGGGAAAAGAGTTTCACTAATGCAAAAGAAATGGAAGGAATCCGTCAAGTACAGATTACACGCTGGAGGAGGAATCGAGAAAGAAATGAGAAATAGATGTTGGAAGAAGGTGGGAGTGGAACGTCTCGGAGAAGAGGAAAATCTCGGAATGATAAATTGGAACGTCACAGGTGTGAAGTTAAAAGACATTAAAGACCAAAATCATTTCATAGGAGCTCTATTAATTGTTTCTTGAGATGCATTGTGGGAAATTTTGATTTGCACAAAGCGGGTCAAATATTCACCCTCATATATAAGAAGAGCAGTTACATGCAGGAAGGAACGATCTGTGAGTTTATCTTGAAAATGGGAGGGAAATTGAGAGCGATAAAGACAGTTTACACCTCACTAGACTTTATTTACTTTCCAATGAGCTTCGTGAATGACAAAAAATGGGCCCATGATCTGTTAAATCAATTCTGAGGGTTTTTTTAAAGCATGTAGATTGTTTATAGCGTGTGACATAAATTTGAGTTGCCTTGACGTACGGATGACATCACAAAGGGGCTCTTAAAGGCACAGTGTGTGTGTGTGTGTGTGTGTGTGTGTGTGTGTGTGATGTATGTCATAATTTAAACTCATAATTCAACAATTACAGCAACTAAGATGTTAAACATTAGCATTTAGCTATAATTTATCTCAAACATACAGTATTTACTCCCCAGCGCTGCAGGTTCAACCCTCAGGTTAAACAGACATCATCAGTGACTCATGTCTGCATCCTGTGTCAACAACTTAAATTCGAACCACAAACAATATCTGAACTGCCGTTTGACCCCCCAAAAGCGTCAGAGTGAGGGGCGCTGATGTTTAATTCATGTATTCAGACGCTACCCGCCCTCGCACCAGCAGCCGCCCGCTAAGGTTAACAACCTTTCCTGAACCGGTAATCTGCTCCATATTAAATACCTCAGTTAAGACCCTGACCTGCATAACGCTCTTAAATTATGGTTTCACAGCGAGGCTCCAGCGTGGCGTGGCGAGATGTTGCTGTTCTGGCAAGTTTCTCTTTGCAGAGTTTTAGCAATTAGCGCGGCCTTGGCAGAACCAGACCAGAATTCATAAATCACATCAGAAAATAGGATTTCGTGGGTCATTCTGATTGGTTGACACGGACACGGGAACACGCTTCAGGGTCTGGATGCAAGCGGACTGTGGTGTAGGTGCTCATGCAGGACCCGCAGGTTTGAATCTATGTGTCGCTAGTTTTTGGGTGTAAAAACGTTTCCTTCACGTTTGCATGAGTAACAAAAATGTTCTAGCAATGTTCAAAACATTATTTTCAGATGTGTAACATAAAAACATTGTGTGTTTTACATCTGAAAAAACAATGTTTTTTAATGTATAAAATATATATGTGTGTATATATATATATATAAATGTTCTGCTTATGTTACAGAAAGAATGTTTTAATAATGTTAAGATAACTTTTAGAGCACGCTAGCCAACATTCATAGAACGTTCTTTGTTAGTTAAACAGCCACATTCTCTTCTCCAAATTCATGTCCCATCCCGACCTCTCTCTCGTGTTTCAATAAAAGTTTCAAAAAATGCAATTAAACGAAAAATCGTTTAAAGAAAAAATCGGATGTCCTGACTGGCGGCCGGACTGCATCCTTTGTTTTATTTTTCATGTTCTTTTTGAGAAGACCTTCAGCTGTTATTAAATATTAAAATCATAATAAATAGATAAACATGAGACTGAGTGATGGCCAGCCGTACATTAACAGCAACAACCTCACATCTCCAGAGATGACTGAAGAGAGTTCAAACACCTCAGTGCTGTTTATCTCTGTTTACATGCAGCTCTGACAGAGGGATAATTGGAGAGAGAGAGAGAGAGAGAGAGAGAGATACTCAGGTTAGCTGCAAAATGAAAGTTCACAAATTGACTGTCTTAAACAAACACACAGATAAGCAGACGGGGTTAAGCGCGATTAGTCTTTTATTCGCTTCGTGTCCAAGAATCATTTGCCACAAGCTCATCGCTCTGAGAGTCTCTGGAGGAAAACAGAGCCAGAGGAAAAATGCACACAAGTTGAAATAAAAAGCTTGTGTGGGAAGATAAAGCCAATTATGTTTGGTTAGATTGTACTTATGGTAAAGCTGTAAATGTTACAGAGAATGAGGTTGGCAGGTTAGAATTCCTGTAGAGAAATCTTGTTTGCTTTAACAAACACACCGATTGTTCGTTGTCTCAAATGAAGTAGTTAAACGTCACATTTAACAACGTCTAATAATAAACATTTATCTGTGAGTAAAAGGGAACAGAGACAAAGACTGTTTAAGGAGTGTTTGTTCTTTCTGTGTTGTTGTTGGTTTTACTGTATACATCAGTCTCAGAAATATTTAGACTCTGAGGCAAATGTTAAAAAAACTATTTAATAACACAATACAAAATTTAGGTGGAATTACATTAAACAATGAAACATTAAACAGAGCCCCAGGACTGACTGTACATAATCATAAGATGTTATGAAAATATTCTTACAACCTAACATTGTTGAAAATTGTCTGTTGTACAGAAAACGCAGAAGCAAATTTTGTAATTATTGTTTAAAAAATTTGATCAACTTCATTGCAAATTCACAATTTTCACGAACTACGTTTATTACAAGAACGTGTTGTGTGCAGTTTCAATGTTTATGTTTAATAAATCTTATTCAAAGTCATTATTTTAGGCTTTTTTTACAGTTTCTTCAATGCAGAAGGGAAAGATTTGAATATATCATTAAAAATGCACAACAAGGGCCCGATATCTCTGATTTAATTCATCTCTGTACTGAAGGAGTATCAGGGGAGTTTGACTTGTGTTACTGTTAGAACAGAGCAGGGCTGTATCTGCTGTGCTGAACTATCACTGGCAATAACTTTCCATAAAGAAAATATAGAAAAGGTGAGTTTATATAATGACTAGTTGCTGTAGTTATGCCTAAAAATGGCTGCTTGTGTAATATCGTGACTCATCTCAGTTCAAACGACTTGAAACTGATGCATTAAAGAGTCTATCAGACTTGAAAAAGCAGTTGTTCAAACTTACCTGAAAGCAGATTTTAATAAAAATGTAACCTGGTTCAAAGTGCCTTTAAAGAAAAATTAATTTATATCACATTATTTATTTTATTTGTCATAAATATTTGGTTAAAACAAAGTCCAACAATTTTCAAAACAAAACGAACAATTTTGGTGACATCACTCTGCACTTCGGCCTCTCATCGGATTTTTCTGCCCAATCAAAG
Organism: Yasuhikotakia modesta; assembly: GCA_036877545.1. NCBI lineage: Eukaryota > Metazoa > Chordata > Actinopteri > Cypriniformes > Botiidae > Yasuhikotakia > Yasuhikotakia modesta. Next base: position 10,399 of record JBAJNP010011079.1, read on the forward strand.
TCTCTCTATGATCTGAAACATCCCGCCCCTAACATTATTACTGGCTGTTTAAAAATGGGAGGCGTCACTCAGTATGTGCCAGTCTGACTTCCTGTTTCAGGATAAAACAGCAGCCATATCTGTTATGGTCTCTCTCTCTCTCTCTCTCTCTCCCAGCATGGCCTGTGTCAGATTCTGCCACATTAGCAGCTAGTTAAGATGTGAGTGATTTCCTGAGGGGAGCATGTTCATCTTAACTCCCAGCCTCTGAATCTCACATTAATCTCTGGCCCTCTGAGAACGCGTCCATCGATTTGTGGTTCTTTGGGAGTTCATCTCATCTTTGAAATGATGAAGAGGATTAGGCTGAAATGAACAGGCTGAGGTGTTAATGCTGCGTTTTGTGACAGCCGTTTGGTTGTTTTTGTTGTTTTGTAGCGATTTCCTCACGTAACGTTGACATCAGCTAATAACTGCTGGGATATTTCGAGGAAAATGTGATGGGTGTGTCCCGCAGCCTTTATAATAAACACTCGCCCCCGTGAAGAGATTCCTGATGGCAATCAGACGGGATTCAATACCAGTGAAGATGTTCAGCATCTGTGGAGTTCTGTTGATTTCCACAGGAAGCAGAAAACTTGTCTGCTAGTTTAAAAATGAACCATTAAGGAAAAATAATGCACAGAAAATTAAAATGACAACCTATAGGGAAAAGTTGGAAGTTTAAAGTTTAACAGCCATCTAGACTGTGATGGTGAATTTGTGGTTAGAATATAATGTTCCAGTTAATATTAACAATTTAAATGTTTATGTATTTTAAGTTTTTGATCTTTAACAGGGAACTTTAGAAATAAGTGGATTATTAACTCTTGTAATGTGTTTGTTTGCCATTGTTTTATAAAGTTTTCACCTTCCATATGCTAAAGTTTAAAACAGTTTTACATTCATTTCCTGAAAATGATTCATCTTATCTTCTGAGCTCAGAATGATTTATGTCGTGTGACACTTTATAATGAAGTCACCAAACATTCGCAAACAACACAAACAAATTTATCAGCAAAATCTTAACATCTAAAACAGTTTGAACTGTTGTATTAGGTGACTTTAAAGGCATGAACCATTTGGTTATTTTTAACAAACCACCACCAAACAACAAGTTGTAGCTGTAAATTTGTGCAGAAAAGCCTAAAGAATTAAACAAGCTTTCGGCCTGCATGTAAAATTTGAGTAAGCGTTTTCAGAGACTGTTGTCGTGAGGCTCTAGAATTCACTTCGTTTTTTTATAGCAAGCTACATTTATTTTGATTCGCTTGTTTCTAAATGATGTGTCAAAAATTTCTGCTCTGCTGCATAAACAAGAATGTACTTAAAACAAAACAGACCTGCCCACAATAATAAGATAAAATGTTGATTACATTTCTTTCTGTTCTGTTTGAGTTTCCAGCACATATATTTTTATGTGCCTCTGTAAACAAGGTTTAATAATTTCGTATTACTGGTTTGATTTACATAATCATTATAAATCAATGATATTCCCAAAGTTAGCAACTGTTAAACAGTGGCCTCAGAAACGGTGTCCGCATGTGACAAACAAAACCATTTTTCATCATGTGACCTTTTCCCAGCTAACAGACAACTTCTCAGAATTAGCTAATGTTCTGTAACATATTGCAGATAGTGCAGTAACATTAGTCGAATGATTTTTAAACCTTTTAAACCTTTTTAATATATTAATAATTAGCTAAATATTTACTTGCTGCAAAACGTAATATAAATGTTGCCAGATGAGAGAGATTCATCAGTATTTATGCTGAATTGTGTTTCAGACTCACAGTGAAGTAATTGAATAATTTCAGTGTTATTGTTTAGTGATCTGAAGGGTCTGTCTTCCTAGAATCTAATTATTAATAAGAAAAGACGGATTTCTCCAGGCACGCTTGCAAACGGCATTAAACTAAACATTATTTTCATCTCAGCAGAATCGGTGCTCAGGGCTGGAGAGATGCCCATCAAAACTGATATCCTTGTATTTCCCAGTAATTACTGTCATTTCAAACGGATACAATGGATTCTCAAAATGTGTGTATAAGAAACCTTCACATTACTGTAAATTCAGGAACACATTAAATCAAACGTTTTGAAGGTTTAAGTTTGTTATAACTTTAAGTTCATTGAAATCTGCTACAGTTTTACAGTTTTAATTTACTTGTTTACAGGTTTTAAAGTTTCACCCACAATAACATGCTAACATGATAGTTCTGTTGGTCTAAGTTTACCCATTATTGAGCTAAACAGACACTTAGAAACTCTAGATTTGAATGTTACAGACGTACTGGGAGAATGAGTGATTTTTCCGAGTTTTTGTTTCTCTGAAGCTTATAATAAAATCAAGTCTGTTATTACAATTAAATGCCTTTTCTTCAATGTTCTAGATGATGGTGGTTCTGATATCTTGGTGAATTTGGGAGTGTGATTAAATCTGAGCCTTTATTGTGTATCTGTAACTGTTTCTGTGGTGACTGTAGACTGTAGACTTTGTGTAGAAAGTACATTAACGTTATTACAGTAATAGATGCTTCTGGCAAGATCTCTGTTTATTTCCACTCTGGGTTTTATCCAAAAATCAGTCTAGACAGAACAAACAATCGAAAAAACATCAATTTGATCATTTGTTTGAGCTCTGAATGTATTTGTTTTAAAATGCTGATTATTGTTAAATGTGTTTAATATTTGTATCAACTAAATCATGAACTATATTAATCTGAGTGAAAACTCTACAGAAGTTTAACAGACTGTTTATTAAAGTCGTGGCAGATTTTGTGTGTTTATGTGCAAGTTATGTGCTATTGGAGAACAGAGAGCGTCTCTACAGCGCCATCTATAGGCCAAGTTCGTGTCTTGAGAAAGTCAGTGTTTCTCAAACTGTCATTTGAGCAAATAAACAGCAGGAACATTTGATAAAATCATATCTTCCCACCTCGGGCCGTTCACAGATCTGAATCAAAGGTGAATGAGGAATGAGGGTTTGAATGAGGGTTTGACAAAAGAATGAGGGTTTGTCTTGAGTTGGCAACCTCAGACTCATGTGATCGGACCACCAGCAAAACCATCTGCAGGCCCTAAAATATCATCACAGTTATTCATTTCCCATTAAACTCCAACAGCCTAAAAACAACGGCATCCTTTTCATCGGTGACTTCAAAAAACCAAGGCACCAAAAACAGCTTAACCACAGGTCATATGTCTTCCGTTTCTGTGTCCCAGTACATATGCATGAGAAAATGTGGGTATTTTCTCCTTTAGAGACTTTATTCGTGTGTCAGGAGGACAAATGCAGGGCAGCATTAAGTTGTTTAAAAGAGCAGAAATGTTTCCGTGAAATTAAAATATTACAGTATTGAGATAATACAAGCCAATGTGCCATAATGTGTCTGCTTACATCATGTCTTTCTCATACACAAACATCTTTAAATAGACACTAGAACATTATGTCCAAAACACGAATGTGATTCTATGGGTATTTTGACTAAACAATTAACTCACTTGAACCAGCATTTATCTGTATCTTTTCACCAATTGTCGTTGTTGCTTTTCACACTTTAAAACACAACAAATTCATCTTTGAAAACGTGGCCTTTGTTATTGGCAAAGTTTTATTGACTTTACAGAAAGCATGTCTGACTGGCATGATTAAGTCTTTGTGTAACTGGGGACAAAACACTGGAGATGGTCCCAATACATTTGATTTACTCTTGTTTTGCCTCCTTCTTTCCTTAAATAATGAGATGAATGTGATTTTCTGCCGTCATTCACTCTGGCTTTATAAAGTCAATGTTTTATAAAGAAACAATGAGTTTCTGCTGTCATCTGTTGGACATAGAATGAGTTGCAATTGAGTTTCGTGATTCACACTTAATAACTTAATAAATAACTTTTAATGAAAACTTAATAAATACCTTTTTTAAAAACATCCATAACTACTGTACACTACTTTACTTTACAATCATTCGTACCACGTGACCTGCTATCTTTACCAATTTCTTTAATGTTCAAATAAGCATTGAATTGAATATTTTCTTTTATATTATTATATAAAAAAGTCGTACTTGTCGTAACGTGATACTAACATGTTATTTATTATTCATTTGTGTGTAAATGTAATGCATGTAATTGCTCGTCCGCGCCGGCAGGTGGCGGTAACGTTACTGTCGCGCTAGATTCTCGCTATAGAAGAAAAGCGCTGCGACAACAACAACGCGGTTCGGCGTGAGCAGCTGCTGCCCAATGTCAGATATTAAATGTACATTAAATATTATAAACTCTGCTTGTTTTATTCACTCGGATCAAACAACTTATTCAGACGTATTAATACTTTTATTTTATTTAATATAATGACGAAGTCATTAATAAATGGAGGAAGTTTAGTTGTAATGCCCACGAAGCAAGCTGTTGTTTGCATGTGTCATTTTTAGGAAATCGATGTGATATAAGCATGTCAGCTTCACTGTGTTAAACTGCTGCCTCTGTAGTGTATAACATGTGAAGATTTCGTAAAAACAGCACAAATCTCTGGACATCATGAGCCAGCAGAGAGGAGTCAACAGCCTGCAGTTTAACCAGGACCAGGGTGAGTTGAACACATTTCTTCAACAAAACATCCTGGAATAAACAACAGAAGATTAAAAAATACATTTACACGTATACATTATACATTTACACAAGTTCTTTAGAATTTGTTATACAGTTTTTGGCCATTCTGGTGGTCTCTAGGTGGCCATATTGTTGAATTTCACTATTTATAATTATCACTATTAATAATATACTAATGGCATTTTCATCACATGTTAACTATTTGTTTGTCTCTGTTCTCTGTTGCTTAGGTTGTTTTTGTTGTGCCATGGAGACAGGGGTTCGCATTTATAATGTTGAACCACTCATGGAAAAGGGGCATTCAGGTAAAATAATTTTGCAGTTGTTATATTAAGAACAATTG
>JBAJNP010011080.1:0-15370 GCA_036877545.1 Yasuhikotakia modesta
TTTAGGGGGGCAGTTGTACTTGCTCTCCACTAACATAAGGGGGCAGTAAATGGTCAATATTTGAAAATGTCCTACTTGGGGAAAGTTCACCCGAAAAATTGTGGCTGTTTACGTTTCATCGTGTATTTACTCGTATTTAGCAGTAAGATGGTGGAAAATGGCTCTTACTGACTGCTGTTCATTCCAGGTTGTCCATTTAAAAATATATTGTCGTCTGTGAGGCTTAGCTTTAAGAAAAAGACTGTAATTCGTTGCACATTGGTTTACCAACCCTTAAGGTACGAAAACAAATGGGCGTGCACCTTAAACTTGTTATTTGAGTGTTTATTTTAAATACAAGCCATGACGTCGCCCTACAAACACTCTTACCTGTTTATTATACAATGCAATGAAAGAGAGACGTCCTCCCCTGTTAGTGTTGTTGTCTACAGTGAGATCATTTCAACAGGTGGACGTGCTGCAGAGGCTCAACACACTGGTAAGACCACAATTTCACTTTTCCTTACAGTGGCATTGGTCAGTGAAAACTGGTGACTCTCATTCTCATCCCTTCTTGTGAATCTGTACTTTTGTGCTGTTTTGTATTTTCACTTATTTTACCCAAGTGTGTCATTATCAGTGCTGTAAAAGTTAGTGTGGTTCTGCTGGTGATAAGACAACTATATTGCATACAAACATTTTTATGATTTAATGCATTATAAGGGGCTTTAAGCTGTCACGTGGTTTTCAGTGTAAATTTCTTTTTTTGACCTTTAACCTCATTGCTAGGGGTGATAATGAAGTTTATCAGACTTAATCTGCCATTGCATTTGTTAATTATATTGATATTAGCATTAAAACAAAACAAATACATTATTGCATATCGGTCTCCCCATTCTTTTGGGTTTTGGGAAATGTCTGATTGCGTCTGATGTCTGTAATAATCACTCCCAGATGGAGGACAAGCTGTCGAAACATATTCTGTGTGTCTGTCATTCCTGATATCTCTGTTGTTCGATCCCTCTGGAGTTTTATTTAAAATGTCAGTTTTCTGATTGAAGCTGATTTCTTCTCATTTTTTTGGGAGATCTCATAAGTCACTAAAAAGGGAAAAGATGAGCGCATTCAATTTCAGACATGATGTCATGAGGAAATTCACTTATAATAAACTCCCCTGCGTGGTTTCATTTTCACATGCCTTTATGTTTAACTAATAAATTACGTTCATTTGCACCAATAAAAGTAGCTGTTGAGCGCTAGAACAATTAAAAGTTAGGACATTAGTCCTTAATTTTAATTTAGGAACATTGCTTGTTGGAAGTCAATAAAATGTTGTCATGGAAACATCTTGAACTCTTTAAGACATGTTAGTACAGTTGCTTTCATACATATTTCAAGGTTTCATGTAGGACAGGTTTGAATACATTACATGTACAGTATATACAGTACAGTATGTACAGTAAATATGTTTACTACACTTAATTTGATATAGCTGTTTGTATATATGTTTGTCAATATTGTCAAAATAAAAATCATAAAGGTTAATAATTTGAAAAAAATAATTCATCTGCTTTGCTCAGAGATTGTTAGACAATGTCAGCTTCAGTTAAGCATCTCTTTCAGTTATTTCAGTCGTATTGAGAAACAGTGTGGTCAGTTAAACTTTTGCACAATTGCCCTTCCATGATACCCCTTAACTAGCTCAACACCGCCCTGAGGAACAGCGCATTCCGTCAGCATGGAGATGGGCCGCCCCTTTCACACTGGCTTTTGAGACTGACAGCTGAATTTGAATGAGTATTGCTGTGGTGATGGAGGACGGAACATGTTTTTTCCTCCGCTTTGATTGGCTGATGCATCCATTCTGTTTTTTTAGTCCAGTTGTACTTGTAATTTTTTTCGTGCTTAACTTTGCACGCTCAGGGTCCCACACACACCTATGAACATTGGCAAGGGAGTTTAAGGAAGGGTCTGTTCTGTGCAGAGGGATTTTTTTCAGCTTGGTTGCGTGGGTATGTATATTTCTTGTCTTGTAAATGTAATGTTTTGATAAAGTCTCAGAGACCCTGTATTGTTTAGGTTGCTTTCTGCAGATGTAGATGATGCACAGATCATGCTGGCTTTATCTTCTACCCTGCCAGGCATCCTTTTATGCACTTATCTGTATTTTAAATCCTCGTTTTTGATTGGCTGCTGTCATGCCGTGTTCTTTATCTGAGGCAGGGTGACTCCATGTCCTGTGATGCGCAATCCAGACTGGTTTTATAGAATGTGAGATTTGCACACTAACAGTAAACAAACTTTTCTGTTGCTTGTGACAGTAAGGTCTCCTTCTGAGTTCTACCTCAGAAAACATCAAAAACATTTACAAAGCGCAAATGTGTAAACTAATAGTTTCTGTAGCATTTACTTATTTACCTTTATAGGTACTATTGTGTGGTATAGCTGAGCTGTCGGTCAGCCAGAGCTCCAGTTTGCCTCTCATAAACTCATACACACAGGGTCCTGCCCCCTCTGATGAAATTCTGACATGATTTAACAAACAACAGTTTAAATCAATTACTAAAATTTTGTATATTAATTAGTTAGTTTTATTATATAACGGCTTAAGCGGTTTTATCTTTTATATGGATTAGCTATTAGGAAAAATTGTTGTTAATAGAAAAGTCTGCTCTGCCTTTAATAACATAATAAACATTTTAAAAAATGGAAATGGAACAATGATTTTTTTGCTTGTGGTTTTAGGTCTCTTGAAGGTCTCGTCGCCATATTTGTTTGAAGATGATGACGATGAGGAGATATCTCAGGGTCCTTATTCTAGGTAAGACACAGATTTAAACAAACTGGAGCATGGTGGTCATTTCAWCAATCTACCTTCCARACTTYAAAAATAACTGATGAGGTGTCAKACAATTCCATGTGAATTCCATGTTTCCTAAAACAATTCCATGTTTYCTAAAGAAAGTGAAGTTCAAACACACCGACCTCCACCTGTTCCTCTCACAGGAGGTGTTTCATAGAAACTCCCACTAGATTTTTTCACAACACTGAACAATCTAGAGTTAAACAACACGGCCACCATGTTACCCGTGTCTTTCCTGGCATCTGCTTTCAGCCATTTTCTGCTTTAAATGTCTGACTGGCAGTAATCAGAGCTATTGTGTCGCTTCTTTGTGTGTGATAATGAAAGCGTACACCTGGGGTGAGCTCTGAAAAACAAGCCTGCCGAAATTATTCCTAGTGAATTCCTCCCAGTGGTCTGTGGGAATTGCGGTGTTATGTAATCAGAGATATTAGATCTGAGATTCTCTCTGTTAATGCACCTCCGCTTTTGTTTTAAGCAATGACCCTTCCCCCCCCCCCCATGTGCCGTCACCTAATGTGCCTGAGCTAATGCTGGTGATGTAGGTTCAAGTCTAGCCTGTGATATTTCTGGATTCAATGTCTGTTTTACTTCTTAGGGACATGTTGCTAATGAGGGCAAGAACTTTTTTACTGTAGTTACAGTATTTTTAAAGCATGAGAAAAAGTATATGATTGTGACCGTGCCATAGTTAAAGTACTACACTTAAAATATTAATAGAATTGGCTCTGTTCTAAATTCTAGTGAGCTGCCTATCCAGACAACATAATTGGGTATCATAGACATTGCCAACACAGGCTGTTTCTAACAGCCAAATTATGTCACCTTGTATATCAACCTAGATTTAACAAAATTTCTAACCAAGATGTAAGATTTGTTTCAAGGCTGTTGCTTAGGTAGACAGTAACTTATGTTAGGGGTTGTTGCCTCAGGAGGGTGGAGATCTGGCAGTGACGCAACTCATTTGTGTTTTAGCTGAACATAGCTGATCTCACCATGGTAACTGGAATAACAGGACAGACGTTTGTGTGATTTGCTTTTACCATAAAGTTGCAATTTTATATACATTTTGAAAAAAACTAAAGGCCATTAGTCCAAAATTAAGCCTTTGGATATTGTTGAATATTAAGCCCTTTACAAATTTGTTATTTTTGCTCCTGTGGAACATTATTTGGACATGTTTGAACAAAGTTTGTGGTTTTGAAATAGTGTTTTGTTTGATACACACTTTACAAACACTTAAGCTCATTTGAAAGGGAATTTGAAATCAGAACATTCTATTCATCTGAAATGTGAATATGTGCAATATTGCAGATTTTATCTGCATTTTTGTCTTTTGACACCTTGTTTCTGTAACTCAGAAAACAGTGTTTAAAGTTCAGCCTGAATTCAGAGCATGAGAGGAATGTTGTGAAAATGATAACAGCCTCAGGTGTGTGACTTTTTAAAAGACATTTTAAGTGTTTTTTTAAGCTCCAGTCTTTATTTGTTTTCATCATATTATCATATGATAATATAGTGACAAAAAACTACTTTGTCTTCTGCAGGACATGAGGGTAAATCTAAAAATATAAGTAATAACAGAATTGAATTGCTAATTGGAACAGATATGAAGGACTTACGTCTTAAATGGCACAGCAATTTTTCCGACACAAGTGCCATGTTTTATCCAAAGCTGTTTTTTCATTGTTCAGTGTGGGTGAGAGTATTTGTTAATGATTGGAGAAGAAATATAATAAAGGTATGTTTATACAGTACATAGCATTCTAATGGAATGTCTCTTTTAGAACGGGTGTACTTAGTGCACTCTGGCCTACATAGCATATAGACAACCTATCTATAGGTCAACAAGCTTTAGAATGCAATGTTTAGACCCTCTGGGCCCATATGGAAACAAGCGCTTGATTGTCCCATTATCAGTGTGATCTGCATATACAGAATAATCTAGAAATCTAGATTATCATTTAGTTTGATTTTAAACAATAATAATAGCTGCAGAGCTTTGTCTGAGCCTGTAGTTTCAATATCTGATTTTAGTTCACATTCCAGTGAAAGGTTTCACAATTTCACTACATTGTCTGTGCTAGTTTGTTTTTCTTGTATAGTTCATAACACAATATTCCTCATAAATGCACTGTGTGTATATTGGGTATAATAAACTAGGTCGATATTTGACTCTTGTTCATGACATCATATAATCCCACTTTCATGACTCTCATATCACTCCAATCAAGAGAACCAAGATTTAATCTACTAAACATTTAAGATAATAAAATCGTTTTATCTGAAATTGCACCAGGGCCCTCATCACCCCCTGGTTCTGCGTCAGCCTCTGCTGCCGAGATCTCAGCTTCCTGTCACAGGCAATTCTACACATGTGATGGCTTGTTCGGAAACTCATTCCTGAGCTACGGGTTGTTTAAAAGCATGTGATGCGTTTACACCAGGAATTTTACTCTTGATAAATAACATTTTCCTGGCGTGGGATTCCTGTCACAGTGTTGTTGGTGTGTATTCAGGCACACACAGTACACACACAGTTGTGTGTCTGTGTGTTTGTAAACGTGGTGTGCAGGACAGTGTGTTTGTTTTTTATTATAGTTGGTTTAACTATAGTTATAGTTTGCCATTATTTTATACACAGAATTTGGATGTTATGACCATTAGGTAAGTTGACAGATGTTTATTTAACCAAAATCAATATATAATATTTCACAACATTGTATTTTCACAACTACATGTCTAGATTAATTGTTAAAGACTACTTGCCTCCATCTCTCTTTCTCTCTCTTCCCATATTTGTCTTTTTCCAGGTTTGTTTTGACAAATTGATGGAGAAATATTGTGTGGAGGCAGATAACACTTACAGACCTATACACACACACACACACACTTGCCAGTGTGAACATGGGAAGTCATGAAGATAATGTGTTAAACACATCCACGACCCCCGGAAAGCCACTGTGAGGGATTCATCGGTGTCAGGTCTATGGTCAATGGAAAAGGTGGAAAATGCTGTGGGAAAATGGGAATTTCTCTGTGTGTGGCCTGTAAAGATGGAGAAGCTTTTCTTATGGGGCTTGTCAGACCGCTGCTCTGTAATTATAAACATAACAGATAACCTCTGAAACGCCCCCTATCACAACCCAGACAACAAATGAGACCGTGAATGACAGATACTCACAATGACTTTAAATGCACGAGAATCCACAAAGGAACGTTTCTTACCATCTGCATGGGAAATAAGATGACACACTAAGATGAAATCTCCAAAATCTTTAGGGGACAAAAAAAAGACACAAATTATTGTCATGCAATAAGAATAAAGAGCTACAAAGTGAATTTGGAGAAATTGGGAAATATGTTTTTAGTAAAAGAACTCTTTGTTAGATGTGGTTGTTAACTTTTCCGGTGTTTGATTCCCAAACAAAATTACCACCTTTAAATTCAACTCAATCTCATGAGCAATCGGTCTCAATAAGAAGCTGTTTATGTGTCGAGACTTTACGCTTGTCTCTTAAGCCCTGCTGAATTTTAAATATATACACGCTAGTTTAATCATGCTGTGTGCTGCCTATAGCGTGACTGTTTACCCAGGGAGAGTCTAATGTATGCAGAGCCACATTTCAAAGGCCAGAGTCTTTATTCTGTTATTATGTAGAATTTTACAGTACGTGAGTTTTGACCATAAATCCATTCGGTTCCACAATAAGTTTATGCTGTCAGATGGAACCTATGGCACCTGTTTTATATGACATTTTGAGAAATGCCATATAAGGTCATCAAACACAAAAACCGACATGCCATACCATGTTTTGAAACATGTATTTGTTTGGCTTTTGCATTATCTTGATGGAAGTACAGATGCATTCAGCCATACCTTGGAAACAAAATGACGTATTTTCTTATCAACTTTCTGTCTCTGTTCTCCCAAGTTCTTCCAGTTATGTCTCAGGACCTCCCATCAGCCCCACTGGGCTGCACGAAGGGGAGCTGCTACCCGGCAACAGGGAACCTTCTGATTGGCCGAGCTGTTAACCTAACCGCCACCTCCACCTGTGGTATGGACGAACCTGAGCTGTACTGCATCGTCAGCCATCTGCAGGTAACTTTATAAAGTGTGCTAATTAATACATCAAACATGCATAAAAATATGAAAAGCGTTTCTTTTATCCATCGAACGTCCCTGCAGGTCCTGAGGTGAATTATTTGTCATATAATTATCGATGTGCAGCACTTTAAATTCATAGGAGAAGATTTTGTAAACAGGAGATTAAACAGGACATTTTCCCACATAATATAAGATTTATACACGCATAGTATTTATTTTGCCGGTATTACTATCATTACAGGGACGTTTAGGGCGTCACGCTGTAGGCAAAACTGTAACCATATAGACACCCTCCCTCACACACTTGTTGTCATGTATGTACAACCTGTTTCCATGTTGCTCTCTTGCATGTTTACTGTGTAACACCTTATTCTCCACGGAAAAATCCCATAGATATTGTTGATTCCGAAGATCTATATTCATTCCCTACACCTGCCGGTTTGCGTTTGCTTTTTATCCTGAAACACACCCCTTTTTTCCTGCAGGTGTGTATAAATTATGCTTTTGTCCCACTCATAAAATATACTTTATTGGCTTCTGTGTGTCTTTAACAGTTTTGTCTGTCTGTTTTCAATTCTCTGTGTGACTTCATCCATCATTAAAGCATTTCAGAAGCATAAATTTGAGTCAGAAATGAATTCACCCCCTGGAGACATCTTAGATGTAGCGTTACGCCCATTTTCTTCTCAGCGCAGGTGTTACCTGTCAACGTCTGACAACTTATTTGTCAGCAGTGTGTCTGCGACTTTCTCTTATTTCTGTTGTGTTGTGACACATCCATCGCAGAGTGGTAGTTTATATAAACTGCTGTTTGTTTTCAGCTCCAGTAAACGATTATTATTATTGATTATTTAAACAAACCCCAAAGGTTAAGACCAACCGAGGGTTTAGATGTTGAGGTGGTAATCATGTCTTTGTTGTGACTCTTTCAAAAGTACTTAAGAAACCTTGTAATTGTGTTTTTCCCCAAGACTCTGTCAGAGATTTTGGTGCCCATGACAACAGCAGAGCCTAGTCAAGTGTTCTGGCATACTTCCATACTAACTGTCTGTTCATACTAAATGTTCTGACCTGAATTCAGGAGGTCTGTTCCTCTTTCCTTGTTTTCTTCCAGGTTGCCTCTTATTCCGATGGAATATTTTGCCAATTATAAGTGTCATATAAGTGTGCTGTTGTTTTTGCAAAAATGAAGCTATATCTCTCCATCTTTCTCTCTCTGTAGGAATCAGAAAAGTGCTTTATATGTGACTCTGTGGAGCCATATGATCCGTACCATCACAGAAACAGCCACCCAGTAAAGAACGTTATCTACCAGAGAGACAGCAGAGGAGAACTCACCTGGTGGCAATCTGTAAACGGTGTGTGAGATGTCAGTTCACAATGCCTTAATTCCTGAATTTGAATTAGAATTTGAATTACAGTAATGTAGCAGGAAAGATACAAAGATGCAATGTGAATGAAATATTTTATTCAAATGTTATTGCTTACAGGTATTTTATGTTGTGTATATTTATACATGTGCATTGTGAATGATTAATTCTCGCAACGTTTGCAGAACATAACGCAGTTTAACATTATTTACACATAACATTAATATTATAATAACATAACAATATAACTTAAAACATTCTTATAACTTTCCAAAAAATGTTTTTGTAACTTAATGAAAATGTTGGAAAACGTTTTTGCAGCCTAAAAATGTTTGCTAGGATCATGCACGCAGCATATGCATAACCCATATGCTGTGTGTATGATGATATACGAGTAATTTATTATGAAAATAAATTAGTATGGTTGAGTCCCATTTAATATTTATACAGTATATCTAGATGTTGTTTATGATGTAACTTTCATTCTTGTGTTTCAGGAGAGGAGAAAGTCAGCATTAGACTGAATCTAGAGGCAGAATTTCACTTTACTCATCTTATCATGAAGTTTAAGGTGTGCATGTGACTGTACGTCACCGGTTTTACCTCATGTTTCAATCTGTACAGTAACATTTTGAAGCCTACATCAATAAACCTGACTTTTTCACCATTAGCTAGATTACTTAAATCCGGCTAACTATTCTTATCTAAAGCTATGATGTGAGAGTGTTTCATTTCTTATGTTTGCACCCTCAAAGTCATTCAGGCCTGCTGCTATGCTGATCGAACGCTCTGCTGATTTTGGTCGGACATGGAGGCCGTACCGTTACTTTGCCTACAATTGCACCAGAACGTTCCCCACAGTCCCCGCTCACTCCCTTCAGTTTATTGATGAGGTCATCTGTGAGGAGCGTTACTCCGATATTGAGCCGTCTACTGAGGGGGAAGTGAGTGTGTGTTGATATTGATACACATGTTCTCAGCGTTTACTTTCAGTCACACTAACACTTTATTGTCTTAGGTTATTTACAAAGCGCTCGATCCTGCGATTCATGTCAAAGATCCATACAGTCTGGAGATTCAAGGTTAGTGCGGTACTGTATAATATTCACGGTACATAGGGTCCAAAAATGTCCATGTATTTTTGGAATTTTTGTTACTGTTTATCATGTAAAAATTTTGCTAATATTTGCTTGAATTTGGTGCTTGAGGAGTGTAAACGTTGGACCTGTGTTGGGTACTGTGAATAAGGGATAATAATATACCCTCAGATTTGCTGCGGATCACTAACCTTCGGATAAACTTCACTAAACTGCACACCCTGGGTGATAACCTGCTGGATCGACGGCCCGATGTTCTGCAGAAGTATTACTACGCGTTGTACGAGTTGGTTGTGCGAGGAAGCTGTTTCTGCTATGGTCACGCCTCGAAGTGCGTGCCTGTACCCGGGGTGACCACCAGGGATTCTGGGATGGTGGGTGAATCTTAAACTCTTAAAAGGCACAAAATTATGGGATTTGTAGTTCAGGTTTCAGATAATAACCTAAATTGGTCGAATTGTCATTGGTTAGATTCATGGACGTTGCGTGTGTAGACACAACACAATGGGATTAAACTGCGAGCGTTGTAGAGATTTTTACCATGATGCACCTTGGAGACCAGCGGAGACTGATAACCCACACACCTGCAGGGGTAACATACACACACACACTGGATGTATTATGAAAGAATGTGTGGCCCTAAATGTCCAAATGTGCACCTTTCTCAGAATGCAACTGTAACGGTCATTCCAGTCAGTGTCATTTTGACATGGCGGTATATCTGGCAACCGGAAACGTCAGTGGAGGAGTTTGTAACAACTGTCTCCACAACACGATGGGCCGCAACTGTGAGACCTGTAAACCTTTTTACTACCAGGATCCCAACAAAGATATCAGAGACCCAGCAGCTTGTGTCCGTGAGTTACCCAGCTGCTTAGAAAATCAATACTTTTGCGACATAAGTGTTTGATTTTAATGCTGAAGATATGTAGAAGAAAATACTGCACTGTACTGTACATACTGTACTGTAATTCCATTGTACATACTGCACTGCAATTCCCTATATGTGCAGCCTGCGACTGTGACCCTGTGGGTTCTTTGGAGGGCGGAGTTTGTGATGGTCAAACTAATCTGGATCTGGGTATGATTGGTGGACAGTGTCGCTGTAAACAGAACGTCAGGGGCCAGCGTTGTGACTACTGTAAGGAAGGACACTACGGACTGAGCGTTAACGACCCACTGGGATGCCAGCGTGAGTGTCTGTGTGACTGTAGGAGTTTGCATTATTTACTATGAGTGACAACACTTATGTGTGATGTTTATATTGGCCACTGTCATTGACAGCATGTAACTGTGACCCCCGGGGTATCACAATGGTGGGGGTCCCGTGTGATCCAGTCAGTGGGGACTGTTCCTGCAAGAGATACGTAACTGGCCGCTTCTGCAACCAGTGTCTGGTGAAAATCTCTTTTTGTTAAATAAAAAAAATGACAAACAATGTAAATTATTTTTTTATAAACATACATTTATTCTATGCATATTGCATTTTAATATTGAAAGGGAAAAAGAAAATCCTGTTTTTTTAAAAAAGTTTTATTTTATAATTTAGATCAAAATATTTTAATGCAAAAAAAGCAAATATTCAGAAAACATTATACAGATCTTCAGGTGTTTCTGTTATTTTCCTGTATTATTGTTTATATGTGCAGCCTGAATACTGGGGACTCAGTAATGACTTGACTGGCTGTAGACCCTGTGGCTGTGACTTTGGTGGGGCAACAAGCAACAGGTAAATACACTGATATATGTGTGTGTGTGTGTGTGTGTGTCTGAGTGTAATTAGCTTTGATAAGCATTAAGGAAGTGTCTGGTTTCTGTGTGTAACTTTAAAAGGCCAGTATTAAAGCCATGTTTAGCATCAACTTTGAAGCTATTATAAACGATTTAGAAGACACTTCAATTTATTTGACTTGTTTTGACTTGAATCTGTTTATTTTGTTAAGTTAGTTTTGGATCTGCCGTATTTTATTATCACTTTCAGATGCACGATGGACAATGGTCAGTGTGACTGTCGGCCTCATCTGATTGGCCAGCAGTGTGCTGAAGTGCACCCTGGGTATTTTTGTGCACCTCTGGATTATTACACATACGAGGCAGAGGGAGCCATTGGCCGGCCCCCTGATGACATCACACTTCCAGTGAGTAATGATTAATCACCCAGAGATCAGCTTCCTAAAATCTTACTAACACATCCTGATGCCGCCATCTTTAACGTTACATGTTTATTGTTTTAACGTTTGGCAGCCTAAACTTACAGGGATCATGTTATTTTATCAGGGCACTGTCATAAATCTTTCTTTTGTTATACGTGTAAGAGGCTGTTCTGCTATATGCAGTGATGCTGGTATCATGAGGGATCACAGGATCAGGCACACACACACACACACACACACATACACTCACACACATACACACACGAAATGTTAAAGACAAAGTATTTAATACTTTAAATACAATGGAATTAAATACTATCACACTTCTTAATGAATATTTAATAATATGCAGTATTTATAATAATGCATACTGTGAAATGCTTTTTAAAACAATACTGTCAGATTACGCAGTAGTTTATGCTACACTGTTGTTTCATGAACTCCATTAGTTGCATGTTTAATAGTGGCATCCAGTTATAAACTCATTAATAAAGATGGTTGTTATATATATAGTTGTGCTTGTTGTTTAGGGCAAACAGAGACCCCAGGCTGAGAGCGGCTGCGTGCAACATCTCAACAATCAGCTCAGACGGCATCGCCGTCACAGGCGCATTGCCACCGCTCAGCAGCAGAGGGCAGCACTGAGACGCATCCGACAGTTGCAGCAAACTGTGAGTTTATCCACATCAGTCTCTTCAGAGCATCAGTTCACGCATCAGTCTTTCTCAATAGGCAGCTGTATTTAGTACAAAACGAACACGTGTGTGCTTTCAGCCCAACGTGAGCACCGTGCACAGAGAGAGACAGCCGGGTCAGATGGTCACATGGACCGGGCCAGGCTTCGCTCGGGTTAAAGATGGCGCCGGTCTTCAGTTTAACATCAGCAACGTCCCTTACGCCATGGGATATGACATCATGATCCGATACGAGCCAGAGGTGTGTGTCCCAAACACCTGATTGTTTTAAGCTTATATAACTTTTTGATTTATATATTGCCCAGTATTTTTCATTTGGTTTAAAGCTAAAGAGCTTTCTCGATGTAAAAATAATGTATTTCAGCTTAACATGCACCTATTCTCTTCAATGCAAAAACATTATAATGAAACTACTTTTTTTAAGCTATCCTTAATGTTATTTGTTAAAATGTTACTAATAATCACATTTGCCTTCTTGTTTGTATGCAGTCTACAGAGAACTGGGAGGCTGTAGTGAGCATAACATCCCAGAATTTGCCTACAAGTTTGCGCTGTGGGAACATGCTGCCCACAGAACAGCTGTATACAGTCACAATGCCCCATCACAGGAGGTAATGTGATATCACTTTTGAGTCTGGGCTCGTCTTTGTGATACATTGTGAACACTTTGCTGTTGGGTGCAAACTCACATCCCACCATTTCTTCCTATCACATCATAAACTGCATTACATGTGGAAGTTTAATCCGAGTTTTGGCCCAATAACAAAGCTCAGGGAACGCTGGTGGGCAAATTAGACTCAGAAGCCCTGTGTCTTAAGCAAACCTTGAGTAAATTAAAAAACAGATAACTGAGAGAGAAAGCGAGAGAGCTGAAAGAGAGGAAGAAGAGAGAGTCAGGTGGGTTCAGGAAATTCAGTCTGGGGGATTACAGCTGTAAGACTTTGTTTGGGTAAACAAACGCCATGCAGGAGAAGATAAGACTTCACAGAGAGGATCATGGCTCTGGGGTGTTGCTGTCTGATTGGGTGGGTAAAGAAAGGTTGTTGTCTGACAGGAGTGGGTTAGGAATGTTGTGTGTACCTCAGATGCTCCTTGTAATGTTGTGCAAGGATGTATCAAGTATTCGAATTTGGGTGGGATCCCAAAACCCATGTTGATTTTCCATGATTAATCTATAAATTGGACCTCTAGTGTTAACTTGTGTTATTTGCACAAGTGGCAACTAAATAAAGGTAGTTGCAAAAATAAACGACAGCTGATTGGAGCAGATCACTGAGGTTTGTTCAGCTCACAATTTGATTGGCTCAGTGGAGTGAGGTTCTTGATGCTGCCGTCTCAGGCAGAACCAATTTAAAGCCAGAGCTGAAACTGAGCCACAAGTCCAATAAAACCAGTAAAGACAATATTTATGTAATTGTCTGTAAATTGTGTGACATTCCATGTTGTTTGCTCGGGTTCAACAGTAACTTTTTTCATTAGTAATGGTATGAGTGAACATAATTGTGTATGTGCCTTGATAATTTGATTGAAAGCATCCTGCTGACAGGTATATTCAAATGCCAAAGCATTTCTGCTTTGAACCCAACAACCAGTATGTGGTATCCATCCGCTTCCAGCGCCATGGTGTCTCTCACCGACATCTCACAGCCTTCATCCTTATAGACTCAGTAAGGATTCCTTCGTTTTATTCCTACCATTATCTGTCATCATACACAGTTCATCACAGTTCTGTCCCTAGAGACAATGCAAACACTGACCCCTGCTGGTGTAGTTGTAGTATTGGTGGTCCAGTGAGGTCTGTAATATAAAACAAGCTAATCAAATCTGCTATCTATCCATCTATCCATCCATCCATCCATCACCATACTGCCTAGCAAAAGTTGTGTGGACTAAAAATGTCAAATTCTCACTCTTTTCTTCTCCCTTCATCTCAACAGCTTGTGTTGATACCCAAGTACGAGGAGCTTCCTGGATTCCAGGGAAGCGACGGGCCAGAGGAGCGTCGACGCCTGGAGATGGAGCTGTACATGTGTCTGGATGCCTTCATGACGCTACCAGTTCCCCTGCTGGCCGAGCCGTGCACCAAACTCATCTGCAGCATCTCAGCTATCGTGCACAACGGTGCCTTGGGTGAGTCCTGGTGACTAGGGTCAAAGGTCAAGCGAGTCTCCTCAGTGTCCCACCAATGTGATGCATGTTTATGATGCATATCTTTATGAAAAGTAATCATGATGTTTCAAACCCTTTTGTCTCTGCAGCGTGTGAGTGCGACCTTCAGGGTTCCCTGAGCACAGAGTGTGACAGAGTCGGAGGTCAGTGTCACTGTAAACCCAACGTGATTGGCCGGAAGTGTGATCAGTGTGCACCAGGGACGTTCGGATTTGGGCCAAATGGCTGCACTGGTAAAGCCACATTATTATTGTGTGGGACTTTGTGACCATTAAACATCTTTACTGATAAACTTTAAATTGATAGTGTTAAAGTCATTTAATTGGTATCAGCTACTGCATGGAGGGTTTAACCAGTTTCACAACAAGCATCCAAAAGAGATTAAGCAGGGACCCTCTGTTACATATTCATAAAAGAGTGCATTTTAACCCAGCCTGTATTATGTAAAACATTCATGTGTTTAGCACCATATACATAAAGATGCTACCTGTATCTATTATAATTATTTTGATAATTATGGTAATGATTTAACAAAATAAGCATCTAAACAAGGTCGAGGTCTTTTAAAACTTCATATACTAGTAAAATGTTTTCCTATATCATCACAAACTACACAATATTATTCACCCCCTTCTTATCTTTGTGCAACAGTATGCAACTGCCACTCACAGGGGTCTCTGGGGCATCAGTGCGACCCAGTGACGGGTCAGTGTCCCTGCCAGCCTGGGGCGGTCGGGCGTCAGTGCTCGGGCTGTCAGCAGGGTCAGTGGGGGTTTCCTCACTGCAGGCCCTGCCAGTGTAATGGACACGCAGAGAGCTGTGACCCGGAAACAGGCGAGTGCCGTGAGTGCAGAGACCACACAGCAGGACAGCTGTGTGACAGGTGAGAGATTAATCCAAAACATTTATCCAAAGCGACTTACAGTTAATTCA
>JBAJNP010011081.1:0-15370 GCA_036877545.1 Yasuhikotakia modesta
TGTGTGTATGATTGTGTGCGTGTGTGTGAGAGAGAGAGAGTGTGAGTGTGTG
The DNA here is from genome assembly GCA_036877545.1 of Yasuhikotakia modesta. Lineage (NCBI taxonomy): Eukaryota > Metazoa > Chordata > Actinopteri > Cypriniformes > Botiidae > Yasuhikotakia > Yasuhikotakia modesta. The sequence continues at coordinate 53 of JBAJNP010011081.1, forward strand.
TGTGTGTGTGTGAGAGAGAGTGTGTGTGTGTGTGTGTGAGGTCAGGCGCTCCTCTGCGCATGCGTCGCGCCGCAGCGTGAATGGAGGAAGCGGCCGGAGTCTTTGCGCTTCTGTCGGACGGAGGAGCTGCGACCACCCGCCGTCTGCCCAGCAGAGACCCCCGAACCCCCCGAACCCCAGACGGTGTGGAGGAACAGATGGAGTGCGAGAGGAGAGCGCGACGGGTTTAACGCGGATCAGGTACCTGTCATCTCATCTAAGCGGTATTATCATGTGTAAACATCTCTGCTGTGTTACTGAGACATGATGGAAATACGTGCCATGTTAAATAAAGTGTGTGTTTGTGTAACATGAGTAACATACTCATACCTGTGTGTTAGTTCACGCCTGCGCTTCTAACATTATTATCAGTAAGTTTAAGTGTAAATGATGAGCTGAGGAAGGTTGTGTATCACAATACTGACAAACCCCTGAAACCTGGGTTACTGGTTACTACCTGTACTGAGGATGTGCAGAATCACTCTGTTTGTGAGCAGATCTGAGGTGTTAGAGCTCCTGCAGGATGGATCTCAGCAGACTGCAGATCTTCTGCTTTGTGTGTTTATGCTGCTGGTGGACATGTGGGGCGGACGACCCGCCGGCGGACAGCGGCCGGTCAGGTGAGTGTGACCCGCAAACCTTCTTATCAGCTAGAAACGTTGCAGCATCATCACAGGACCTTTCCACCAGTAATGTGTGCTGTAAACACAGTGTTGTCTGGAGCCGGTGCGGTGGTCTTATTTAGGTGGTGTGGGGTCTATATGTGGCCCAGCTGAGAATAGGAGCAGAAGCGTTCGCTGTTAAGCACAGGTCTCAGCTGAGAGGTGTCCGTGTCAAATAAAGGAGTTCAGACCACCAGTGAGGACGTGTCTTAAACGTTCAGAGGATGTTTGGGATGTGTGTTATTTTACAGGTGGTTTGGTGTGTACTGTAGACACAGGCTGTGTTTTTGATGTGAAGTTTACATGAAACATCTGGAGATGTTCTCAGATGGTTCTGCGGCTCAAGCTCAGTGCATTAGTTTGTGGAATTCATCTGATGTTTTATTGATGCAGATGCTTGTTGATATAAACTCTTTCTGTTGTTGCATGTGGATGCAGATGACATTAATGTGGCTCTGGTTTGTCATTAATCTTGTTTTGTCTGAGTGTAATTTAATTTGAGGACACAAAAATTGTCCTTTTAAAACAAACAGTTATGGCCGTCGGATGTTTCCCATTATATTAGTGAATCAAACTGTCTCATTTTGATCGTAACATAATGACTTAATGGCCATATGGGAAAATTGCCTCAAAGTCCACAGTGAGCTTTAAAGCTTTTCTGCATTTGGAACGGAGCCCAGCTGCATTGATACAGCGACATCTGTCTGCCTGCGGATGGTCTGACCTTTCTCAGACGCTGAATTAAACGTTAAACTCCATGTGAACTGGAAGTTCTGATGGACTTTCTTCAGTGTTGTGACGTAATTCACAGAGAAACAGGAAAGCGGAGGTTATGGCTTGTTTCATAATAGTTCAGACTCTGAGTTCTGATTGGACGAGCCATGTGTTGTAAAATGGCTTTACATGCACCTGTCGTCACACATTCTGTATTGATGCACCACTGTTGCCTAGCAACAGCAAACCGCCTGCAGTTATAAACATGAGGTACATTTTCTATCATTAGTACATTTTAATGGTTAATAGTCATAAAGTGCATTTAAACAGTGACGCAGCAATAAGTGACTATGCCAGGAGTTTAATTATAGGGTTAATAGAGTGATCAGCATTAGACACAGTGTGTCTCTATCTGAGTGCTAAACAGTGTTTAAGTGACGTGTGGTTAAGCTTTAACCTGCATTATTAACAAACGTTAACCCGCAGGTCCGCAGGTCCGCAGATACTGTTTGTTGTGGTTTGTTATAGACCGACTTCAGATCAGGTTTAACTCGCTAGATTTAATTAAAGCTAAAGCAGCGTCATGTATTAATGTTTCACAAAAACAGTGCGTGTAGTTTTGTGTGGAAATAAAGTCAGTAATAAAAGAACGTTACATCAAAACCAGCACCTGTTACAGAAACTCTGTCAGCCTGTAGATGCTACGGCCCTGATCTTTGAGAAGATCTGATACAGCGAGATGAAGAGTGATGTTCTGCAGCTGGCTGGAGAAACATAACCTCTCATCTCTGTCTGTCACACAACACCTTTTGTTGTTTCTGCACATTTCGTTTGTGTCAAAGAAAGTGAAACGTTAGCGGACATGAGAGTTAACCTGAAGGTTTTGCTGAATTAACTCAAGTGTTTGTTTTGTTTGTATAGAAATATCTGACACACATGTTGATTTGCAGATGTTAGTTAGTGAGCATCAAAACAACTCAATAAATCACACTATCTGCCCCCCCACAGACATACACACCCTCTGTGTGACTTTTATTCATTAGATAGTTATGCTCTTAAAAGTTCTGATTCTGTGAAAGATTGAGACTCTAGCACCACACGCTGTGGTCTGATGAAGATCTCTTTGTGAATGTTCACACTACACTTCACACTTCTGCTCTGTAAACCAAAAAACAACCTCAACCTCTGCTGTGGTAACACAACAGCTGTACAGATCTGCTGTCTAAAAATAGTTGTAAGTTTTAGTTAATACCACAGTTAGGTCTATATTTAGCTTGAGCAGGATCCTCAGTGTAGGAGCTCTGAGTGTTGATGTTGGATGTGGTTTTCTTCATTAACATTCTTCTCATTAAACAGCTCTATGTGGCCCGAGACACTCAGCACTGCTCACTAAGACAGCAGGTTCTGTTGGGTCTCTGCACACTTTAATTGCTTTAAATCCATTTTATCGTCCCATGATATGATGTGCTGTCTCTAGTAAAGCTGCATTCTGTAACGATTTTGTTTAAAAGCAACAGAACATCACATTCTCATCTTACGTCGATTCACAATAGTAAGGTCATAAATGTAGAATTTGAACTGTTGGGTTTTGATGTGGCAGGTTTGCTGTCTGTCTCTCCTCAGAACTGTGCCGTATCGATGCACCCCTGTGTCAGGACGAGACCTCCCTCCTGAGCTTTGAGGCCATCCGCAGCATTCATAAACAGATGGACGATGACGACAACGGAAACGTGGATGTTCTGGAGACAGACGGGGTCGGTGCTTTGCTTGATTAACTTTGGTTTCCTTCTAATCCCAAACTTGAGTGGTCGATTAAACAGTTGATTCATTTTTCTCCAAAGACTCCAGCTAACAGGGTCGTTCTCCAAACATTGGCTAACAGAGTTACCAAAATAATTGCAGTACTTGCAGTGATGTTAGTAGAATGTTTTTAAAATTATCATGTCAATTAAAATTACATATATCAAAAGCATTATTCTTAAGTGTTTAGTGGAATGTTTTATGTTTGAATAATGTTCTTAAAACCAAGAACCTACTGCCTCATCCACAAAATGTCATTTAATTTAGCGTAGGCATTACCAATGTGAACCACCGCACTCAATAGCATCGAGCAACTTTAGTGACGTAGTACCACCAACTCACAATCTCAATGGAAGAAAAGTCCCATTGGACCAGGCCTGTTCATTCTTTCAGTAAATCAGACTCACATTTTTGGCACTGGGCCTTCATACCAGCGTGGTGATCCAGAAATCTTTGATGCTACTTCTGAACCGCTGGCTAATTGCCCAAAGAAACCCCACTAGTGTGTGCATCGGTGCATGTTGGCTAGCATTTTGAAGCGGCACACAGCAGAGGAAGTCCTGGCTCTTTTTCAGGTTGCCGGTATGTTGTGTAGGCGAGCTGTCATGCATCCAGCCTCCTCTCAGCAGCATTATGGCTGATCAGATGACAGGCAACCACATCTTCATTGGGTTCCTCGGTTCTGGTAGCTTAAGGTCTTTAAAGGGCTGTCATTTATCCAGATCTCAGAATGAAGATCTTGAAGGTGGATCACAGAATATTGCTGATGGTACTGGTTGTACTGCTTTGGCGTTTGGACCTGTGTTGAATGAACTTGCCTGTGGACTTGTATCTTTGAGTGGGCATGAGGAACCTGATGGTCTGTGTCTGAACTGCATATTTTTTTATAATGAACACGGTGAAGGTTTCTGTGCTAACAGTAAAATTTTGGATACAGGGACTTTTTCAACAATGTCATTAACAACTTTATGATTTTGTTAAAATGTCTTTAAATGCACCAGTCAGATGAGCTGCTGATGGCTGTGATTGAATCGTTCCTCTTGTTTCATTGGCAGTTTTTAAGAGAGGACCTCAACTACCACGATCCCAAAGCCAAACACAACAGTTTCCATGGGGACGATCAGTTCATCAGTGTGGAGGACCTGTGGAACGCCTGGAGGAGCTCAGAGGGTGAGCGGCCATCTTCATCATCTTCATCAGTTATTCATGTGTAGACCTTATTATGAAGTGGGTTTAGCTGCTGTTCAGTTTGTGTTGACATGTCACCCTCATTATTGTTATGAGCTGTGTGTTAATGATCAGTATGCAGTGATTGTTCTGTGTTGAGTGATAACAGGGTTTTAATACAGAATGAGTGTGAACAGACCTAATCCACTTCTTTCAACAGCTGCTTTAAATCCAGATAAACTCTAGATTGAATGTACAGCTGGAAAGCATCTTATCTGATACGTCTCTGACTGACGGCAGAGATCAGGGAGGATTCTGGTCTACTGCAGTTTTAATACGAATTATAGAGAACTTCCTTAAAACCAGATACACAGAGATCCATCACACAAAACCAGCACTGAAAGTGTGTGCAGAACAGTGAGAGGTCCAGTTCTTTCACTCCCTAGCTTTCTCTTTCTTTTTCTCTTCATTCCTGCATTGCAGCTCTTCCTCAAAGCACAGCTGAAGAGCTAAAACTAAAGCTGATCTGTCAGAGCCTACAGACACATTAACACACACACACAGCTCAGTTCAGAACTGTGTGTGTGTGTGTCTGCTCAGGCGAGTGTGTTCTAGTCTTACACTGTTTTTATTGAGTGTTGGCAACCTCTGTCTTCATTTCAAAGCTGGTATGAGAGTGATCAGTTATTTATACCACTGTAACGTTTGTACTGCAGACACATGTGGTGTGGCTTCATTGTGTCAGATGTCTTTCTATTCTCAGCACTTTATTTTTTTTGTTTTTTTTCTGTTCTTTCAAATTATAAGATCATTCTGTTGGATTCAGATTAAGTGTGAACAATTGATCTTAATTCAGTTTGTATAATTCAGCAAACGTTTGTACAAACCTGGACTCAGGAGTCCTAAGGCTCATTAGTTTGGATCTCTTTCAGGGTGAAACAGCTGGGGGTTGGACTACAGATGGCTGAATTAAGTCAATAAGGAGAGCCTGGATTGTATTAAATGGCCACTGTAGTAAATCTTCATTAATGCCCCTAATTGAGACATAATTAAATCACAAGTCTTGTTTATTTCAGTGGGGTTTGTTTATTTATTTATAAGATTCCAGTTACATCACTAATGTCTCTTGTTAATAAAACAGAGTCTGAGCAGAGTTTGGTGTAACAATTTACAAACAATGTTTTAACAGTCACAATTTTTACTGCATTAAAAGCTGCATCAGGATGTTCATCTGTTTACAGTAGACACACCTTTGGTCGCTGTTGTGTTGTTCTGTATTTGTTATCCTGTTGGTTTTGCGTGAGTGTGTGTTATGTTTATAGAGTGTGTTTGTTTGTCAGTGTATAACTGGACTGTGGATAAAGTTGAGCAGTGGCTGATCGGATACGTCGAGGTGCCGCAGTACGTGGATGCTTTCCGTAAAATGAATTTCAGTGGTACCGCCATGCCCCGGTGAGTAACGCCTCGGCACGAGTGAAACTAGCTCCTGAGATTCACTGTTGATCTCCTTTAGCTCTGATGTTGTTTTTGTGTGGTGCCAGTTACTGTGTTCTGCATTATTGGTGTTTTTCCTCTTTTAGTTTGGCTGTGAAAAATGTTACTCTAACACAGACGGTTCTGAAGATCACAGATCGAAGTCTGGTCCAGAAACTTCAGCTCAAAGCTTTGGACACGGTTCTGTTCGGAGCGCCCATGAGTGAGTGAGACTTTCTGTTTGTCACCCAACTTTTGTGTTCTGTTCTGTTCTAACCAGGAGGAAAGTTTAATTTAAATGCTTAAATTGCACAAAGGTAAAAACAAGGCAAATGTGTGTTTACAAAGCGTGTTATAAGTTAACCGCACAGCTGCTTCCTGTCAGTGGTTGTTATGAGTTCATTTACGGTCAGATTTTTCACGTACTGCAGTAAAACTAAATCAAGCGTTGTTTAAATCTACACGCGTCAGACAGTGTCTGCAGTGTGTTGAATACAGCGATCACTGCATGCCCTCATCACACTGATCACAGAACACGTGCGTCTGAAAGGTACGTCAGGCTGTACAGTAATGCTGAAACAACTGCATGCAGCACAGGCTTAATGTTTGTATTGAGGAGGAACAGGTGACGTTAATGGATGCAATATAATGTGATGGTAAATACCACAGGCTTCATGTTATATTTGGCCTTGTTTTTATCAGCTATGTGCCATGTCTTAATTTTATGGCATGATATTTTTATATACAGTCATACGCGTTTTCTCCCCCTCAGATCATTGCAAACCTTTATGACTTCCTGTTGTCTGCAAACAACAGCACAACGTTATAAAAATGTTCATATCTTTGTCTTTTATGAAAGAATAAATCATGCAGGTTTTTTTGTGAACAGTCACTTTAAATCTGTTTTAAGATGAACATTTAGCAGTTTGTGTCTGTCACTCCCGGTCCAGATTCCTGTCAAGGATATAGAGAGAGTGTGTGTGTCAGGTCTCATTGTGTGTGAGTGTGTGTGTGTCAGGTCTCATTGTGTGTGAGTGTGTGTGTGTCAGGTCTCATTGTGTGTGAGTGTGTCAGGTCTCATTGTGTGTGAGTGTGTGTGTGTCAGGTCTCATTGTGTGTGAGTGTGTGTGTGTCAGGTCTCATTGTGTGTGAGGTTTAAGAGTGTCAGCTGCTGGTGACAGTTCAGCACCTCCTGACGCTGAGCAGACACAGACCTGTTCCCTCTGGACCCAAACATCGCTCAGGTTCTCCCTCCTGTTTGTCACACAGCTGACAGGTTTCAAAAGCACACGCTTCTCCAGTCAACACCTCAGAATGATTTCAATCTTTATTAAGATTTAACAAGTGTTTGAGAGGTTGACATTTGGTTTTGACGTTCAGTGTTTAAGGTTTTTTCTTTTGTTCATGCTGGAGCTTTGACACAGGGGTTGTTCCACTGTTTCTGACATATTGAGCTTTGGTGCTCACATGGGTGATAAAGGTTTGAGGCCGACCAGCATTCTTTTCTCCACTAAGATACTGTTATTTCTCAACACAGTCTCATTTGTATTTAAGCACAGACATGTACAGAAAGCTGTTATGTTGAGTGTCTTGTCCTGTTGCACACCAGTGGTAAATCACAGAATTATAAACCTCATTTATTAGCAGAAATCAGTGTAGCCTTCAGACACCACATGTGGTATGATTCTGAAACAGACTGCTGTTATACAAGCTTGTTTTAGTTCTCTGCCATACATAATTATATGCGTTAAAACACTACTGTGACATATTAATGGTTTATTTTGCAGTCATACAAACCTTGTCATACAAAGTGATTGGTTGATACTGACTACAGTAACTGCTGACAGCCCGCTGTTCCGGGTACTGAATCATTTTGACAGGAAATAGTTTTTGTTTGGTGACACAACTAACACAAAATGAAATGGTGAATGTTCTCTGCATTGAGTTTATAGTTAATAGACGATGGGTTTGTTTCTCACAGTGAACAGACACAGTCACCTGAAGGACTTCATGCTGGTGGTTTCCATCGTCATCGGCATGGGAGGCTGCTGGTTTGCTTACATCCAGAACCGTTACTCTAAGGACCACATGAAGAAGATGATGAAAGATCTGGAGAGCCTACAGAGGGCAGAGCAAAGCCTTCATGACCTGCAGCAGAAGTGAGAGAAGCTTCTCGTTTTACTTCTTCAAACTCTCACAATAACGGTCAAAACTCAGTTAACTTTAAGTGTGTGTTTGAGAGAGAGAATTAGATATATAAAGAAGAAAAGCAAATCATTTCAGCACTGTGTCTCACATGATTTTTAGCTCCTAATGATGTCATTTCCTGTTTCAGTTCTGATAAAACTATATTGAGTCCAGTGCAGTATTTCAGATGTGATTTAGATCATTTAGAAAATTCTCAGAATAATAATCTTGGGCTGCATTTGTCATCTCAGAAAACATGCTGACAGAAAGTTGAGAGTGTGAGATGTAAGAGTGTGAAAGGGATCTGTTGTGTGTTACTGAGTATCTTTTGAAATGTGAGGACAAAGCAAATGGTGTTAATCTCTTAGTACTGTCTTCCTCTCGCTTCCTGACAAAGGCCTCACACAGTCTGTGTGGTGTGTGTGAGGTGTGTGTGTGTGTGTGTGAGGTGGAGTCCATTTGGCCTTTAGTATGTGAATGAAGTGTGAAGAGAATGGGGCAGTGGAAACTATGCTGTGTGTGTGTGTGTCTGTGCGTGTGTGTGTGTGTGTGTGCGCAGTTAAAGCACCGGGTCACATCTCTGGATTGGAGGGCGTTGTGTTGTTCTGCTTGACCCTAAGGAAGGCGATATTTTCGTTCATCTTGTTTTCAGATTAAACACTAAAACAATGTTATGCATGAAAATTTCTTCTTGTGTACCGTCAATTCCCTGTCATAAATTAGTTTGTTTCAATGTAGGAACTTGTGAAGATCAATTCTTCCCCTTAAACAAACGTTGGTGGTTGTTTTCATGTAGCCATTTGTTGCGTTCCAAACATATTGTGAAGGTTTATCCAGGGCTCTGCAGCTGAATCGTCTGTCCAGCAGTTTCGTGTGTGAGTGTGTTTGTGCTTCTCACACCAGAAACACGAATAATGCAGCTGATGCATTAAACAAAACACGCATTACAGAAATAAAACTGAACATCATGGTGTTACCGGACCTTCATCCTCTGAAGTGTCATGTGAAACACTTTAAGCAGCTCACAGATGAACAGTCTCACCCCTGACAGAAGCTTGGTCTTGGGTTTCATATAGGCACAAGTGAATCTTGTGGTTCCTGTTGCTGCTGCCAGGAAAAATCATTAATCCCTGAAACTTAGTTGTGCTGCAATGTTATAGCACCTCCCTCATCATAACTGTATGTGGTGTGTCGTGTTATTGCAGTTGTTGTGATAGTAAGTGAGATTCTCTCAAGATCAAGTGTAAGAATTATCTGAACACAGTTCTCCTCCAGTTCTCGGCAGTGGATCCACAACTGAAGTTCTTACATTAAATTTACAGGTGTGTTGTGTTTTCAGGTGTGTCAGGTGTGGGTGATTGTGTGTTTGTGTGCTGATGATGTGTGTTTGTTGCTGTTGTGTAGTTTCTCTGGTTTATTGGTGTGTCTCCACAGGCTGCAGATCGCGCAGCAGAACCAGCGTTCTGTGGAGGTGGAGAAGCGTAACCTGGAGCAGAAGCTCCGAGACGAGATCAATGCATCCAAACAGGAGGCGCAGAGACTGAAGGAGCTGCGGGAGGGAACCGAGAACGAACTGAGCCGACAGAAATATGCAGAGGAGGAGCTGGAGCAGGTCAGAACTGACAACCTGTTGCCAGGACGCTAGACTTTTCTGGATGGTTGTCAGGGCGTTGCTATGTGGTGTTAAGGTGTTTAAGACATTTTATTCAACCGTGAATCCACTTTCAGATCACTGCATGTTTATAGGCAGGAATCTGATTGTAAACCAGATCAGAGAATTGTAACAAACTGTACAGTATCAAGCACAGCTCCTGGTTCCTCCTGTGACGCCGTAAAGCACTGAACACAAACATGAATTAGACGTGTTTTTACACGGATGCCCCACGTCAGCCTATTAAATCCTTATCACTGTGTCCAGGGCAGGAAAACTCATTAGTGTTCATCTCTAAAACAGGGTTTGGTGGTCTGTCTGACCCCTCACCACACCCTGAGACCCTCTCCACCCTCCTTGTGTCTTATTGGATGAGCTCTGTTTGATTACCGCCAGTATGGAAAATGAGATTTATCATGAGTAGCTGGAATCGTGGTGTTCAGTTTATCTGCTGCAGAATCATTTGCTTGTGCTGTAACTGAACATTTTCAGGCTAATTTATGCTGTTTTCTCATTAGCTGGTCAAAATGAGTCTTCTGAATGAGCTCATTGTCATTACAGATATGTAAATCATTATATATATGTAAATCAGAAGATGCATACATGAGATTATTAAATATGGTTTTTATTAAATATGAGACTATTAAATATGATTTTATTAAATGTGAGATTATTTAATATGACTAAATTCACTGTTTGGGTCATCTGTAATTTTCTGTGATTTTAATGTTGTCTGTGTGTGTTTTGTGATGTGTTTGTGTGTGGTGTTGGTCTCGTGTATGGTGTGTCTCTGCTGCCCCCTGCAGGTGCGGATGGCCCTGAGGAGAGCAGAGAAGGAGCTGGAGTCTGGCAGCAGCTGGAGTCCTCCTGAGGCTCTGCAGAAGTGGCTGCAGCTCACGCATGAGGTGGAGGTCCAGTACTACAACATCAAGAAGCAGAATGCAGAGAGACAGCTGCAGGTGGCTAAAGAGGGGGTGAGCAGAAACACAGACCACAGTAAAGCTGAGCAGCGTATGAGATGATCCGAGTTATTTAAAGATGAATCGCATTATATAAGAGCAATAATAATGAAAGAGTTTGTGTTTAAAAATAAAGTTTTCTTTACTATAGTCCAGCTGGGATGTTGGTTGTTAGTGATGAAAGGAATAGTGAGTTCAGACTGATTGTAAGTGTTGTTATGTGTCGTGTATTAATGTGATTTGATGCCGTGTGTTTTAGGCAGAGAAGATAAAGAAGAAAAGAAATACTTTGTTCGGGACGTTTCATGTGGCTCACAGCTCCTCACTGGATGATGTGGATCACAAAATACTTGCAGCAAAGTGAGTTTCTGCAGCATTTACAACCTCAGAAAAACTGAATTCCTGAATGGATTGAAGAAACAAGTTTGTTTGAGTTTTGGGGAGGGGTGTAAAGACCTATAATGTGGTACCGGTCTGCTCTTCGTCAGGCAGGCGCTGGGTGAGGTGACGGCCGCTCTGAGAGAGAGACTGCATCGCTGGCAGCAGGTGGAGATATTGACGGGCTGCACGCTGGTCAGTAACCCGGGGCTGCCCTCTCTGGCCTCAGCCCTCAACCTGGACCCCAGTTTCATGGGCGTCCGTGGGACACCCCAGCACCTCATATCCAATGACATAGACGACATGGACGAGGACATTGTGGCACCAGGAACTCTGAAATGTAAGAGCCCACCGGTGCCCACCGGCTTGAGCTGTTAAAGTGTTACAAACAAAATGATACTTCAGGAATCAGTTTTTTATAGTTGCTATAGGATGAAGAATAAATTAATAGTTTTGACTGGTAAATGTTTGTTCTGTAGCACATAATCTGCCCCTGCCTCTTACCCCTCCAGGTGCAGCCCGGCGAGAAACTGATCTGTGCTCTTTCAATTCAGATCGCCGGTCATTTTGGAAGTACTCCGGTGGGCTACGATACCATGTTATTTCCTCTTGTTTTCCTAAACCGCTCTCTGTTAAAGCTGTGAGCTGTTTTCTGTGAGGGTCACAGGAAACACTGTCTGGTGTCTGAGTCTCACTCCACTGTTGTGAATCTGGTTTACTCTGAGATGGCTGGTCTCTCATGGTCTACATGTTTCCAGCCTAACAGTGTTTACAATGTTTACTTTCAAACATGTAGTGGATTCAGCAGAAAGACATGAAGAGCTCAGTGAAGAGTCGGTACACAGCTGTTTATTTCTCTGTTCTGCACTCCAGTCTCACACGAGTTTCACTTGTTCTGCTCCAGTCGTCACCTGTGTCAGTATCTGCAGGCTCTTCTTCTGTTCTGATGGGCTGTGTTGGTTTGTTACAGCTCCCAGTATGATGTCACTGCGGCAGCGGCACATGGACCCTCAGCTGGCCCTGGGCTCTCAGAGGTGGGTAGAGGGTTGTCTGGTACCGGCTGGGCAGGAGGGGGGGGGTAGCTCACACTCCTCCAGAACTAGGGCGGGGTTTCGTCAGACGCGCAGCCAATCCTTTGGGCACCTTGATGCTCCGCGCCTGCCTCCTCTTTCCTCGGCCGTATCTCATCCTGCCATCTACTCCGCCTCTTCATCATATGCTCCCCACTCCTCCTCCTCCCACCCTCATCATGCATCCCATCACTCCACATATTTCCAGCCGATGGACACCATCCCCGACCTCCCGTGTGACACGCAGCGCCCGCACCGCTCTGCCAGTTCTGGGTATCACTTCCTTCTGTGCTTGTGCTTCTCACTTAGCATGAGGTCGGGACTCAAACACTAAACACACACTCTTAACACACACACACACTCTTAACACACACTTTCGGTGAATTGTAACTAATGATGCTGCAGCTTGTAACTTTCTTGTGATGTTTTCACTCTCTCTGCACCACATTCCCAGCTAACAGTTTTAGGTTATAAGAACGTTTTCCTAACATTTCAAAGTAACAGAAAGTTCCTGCCTTTGCCTTGTTAAAATGTTATCTTTTATTTATTCATTAACAGTTTTAGGGTTGTCCAGCGAATGCTGAGAATTGTGTTGCTACTGGAATGTTTTCACAAATAAATTAAAACCAGCACGTTTCATGTATTTGTTGACTTCAGTTGTTTGTGTTCTGATAGTTTCTCTGTTTCTTTTACAGGGACTTGAACCGATCCGACTCTGATTCCTCCTTATGTATCTCTCAGACCGGCGAGCAGCTTTGCCTGTCCTACACGTCCAAATCATGTCCTGTAAAGCCCACGTCCCTCTTTCATGTCCCGAACTCGCGATCTGAGGAAGGCGGTTCCTCCCACTCTCACACTTCCAACGGGGGCAACCGAGTCCAAGATAGAGGCGCGTCTCCTGATGGAGGTTCTGATAGCCCAATATTAATGAAGATGTCTGGTATTGAGGAGTCTGCCAGCATGAGTGAGATCCACGGCTCGCAGATGTCCGTGTCAGAGTCTTCATGCTCCCCGAGCCCAAACTCCACTGAACCGGACACGCCGTCCCCCACCGGGCTGACTGGTGGAAAAACAGGAAGTCAAATCCCCCAGATCTCCTCCAAAAAGAGCCCCCTTGAAGAGGACAGCGGTTCTACAGGAGAAGACACTGATTCCACAGCCAGTCGCAAGAAACACACCTTCAAGATCTTCAAAAAACAGAAGAAATAAGGACTGAACTGTTCATTTCCAGTACATCTCTTGTATTGTTACAATGAATGTTTGGGTTTTCCTCCATCTTTGGTCAGACGTTACTGCACAACCAGACTTTAACTTAACAAACTCTTTATAGAACAGAGGAACTTTAGGAACATTAGCATGATTTTTTAGGAGGGGTTGGAGATGGTTGGGCTGTTTTTGGGTGGGATTGTAGTGAATTATTTATTCAGCAGGAGTCAGTGTCAGACTAGAGGAATCTCTTGTATAATCTGTATAAGTTTGCATGTTTTCACGTTTTTTTTGACTGATCTTTGAATGCTTCTAGCTGTTTGCTTGGTTCTTGTTTCATTTAAGCACAATAACCTGGTTCTTCAGTTTCTCTCAACACTCTGTCTTTTGTTTTTGAGGTTAAAACAGATCACGAACGGAACATTTTACAGAACTTCAGTCAGTGTTTGTCAGCGGTGGGAACTATAGGGCTGAACTGAGCGTGTTTAACTTCAATATGTTGCACTATTTCTGAATGTTGACATGTTGATTTTTCAACATGCTGAAAGAGGCTGAAATGTTTCATAAATCACAACACTGAATGTTTCTCCAGAGTTTCAGGGATTTCCAGGGATGTGGTGGAAATTCAGCAACTAGAAAATGTGTTCTAGATCATTCCAAATCTAAAATATAATCAAAAATACAGAGAGCTTCAATGTGATTTTTTTTGTGTCACTGTAAACTTTACTGTATGTTTTTGTTTAAATTATGAATAGAGAAGCTTAATGTCAAAACCACATGGTGTGAAAACTATGCTGCAGAATGTTCTCTCATTTGTTTGAAATTGTCTGTAGAAAATGTTGTAGGTGCTAAAGCTTCTGTCGGGTAATGTGTGCACATCCTCAAGTTCAGCTCTGAATTATAGACAGACAGCTACAACTCTTGAATTCTTCTGACATCTTTAACGGAAGCCTATACATATTTTGTTTTTGTTGAAAAATGCTTTGAATGAGGTGATAAAAATCAACTCAATCTGTTTTTGATTCAGGCTCTTTATATGATGTGATAGCAGTGTTAGTGCCACACCGCTGCTGTCGTTACGGTCAGATGTTTGAGCAGGTGGTTCACACCAGTGGTTAGGGTTAAATGCATCTTTATCTCTGAAATTACAGCACACTTTCCAGAAGAGAAACATGGTGATGTCACTGCATTTCGTAGTTTTTTTTCCTCCAAACCAGAAGGCTGCAGGAAACTTTGTCAGTTGTTTGTGGAAAATGGTAGAAGACCTTCTACAAATAAACATCAGTCAGGTTTAGCTGGTATGAATCGTACAGATGTGTATGTTGTCATTTGTGCGTCTTTTGCACAAAGCAGTTGTTTTATCAGTGTGTCTCAGTTTGGTCCAGTGGATGCATGTTGTCAACAGCAGTTCTCAGATGGGAGAGACACGAGCCGTTTTCACTGTTAACACATTTTCTGATCTCTGCAGTGATGAAAGCTGTAGTCCTCATGCATGATAGAGAATAAAAGGATTTTAAAACAGGAGTTTATGTTCGTCTGTGCTCTATAGCAGTGATGAGGAGACATGAGACACAAGCTGTGTGAATGTAGTATTGCTACAATATCAACATTTAATAATGGCTAAATAATACACGATATTAGATATGGAAGTGCAAATAATTTATGTCTTTTGCACATATAAAAGTGTCTGAAGTTGCAGATAAATAAGGTAAGATGTTTTCTTAAGGCGTGACGTCAGCAGTAGAGGGCGGTCTTTGAGGCGCGAGTGTTAGTGGCTGTAACGAGATATATGTTTATATTTATATATATATAGTCTGTCTGGAATTCATCTTAAAATATGATAAACATATAAAATATGTTTCATATTTCTAATAGTTTCATACGTTCCTAAATAGATCAGTAACCTCGGCCCCGCCCCCTACGTTTTAAAGCAGCGACGTGATGACGTGTAAGACAAGATGGCGGCGCGCGTCCACAGGTGAGCTGCTCTTCACACCTTCATCATCCTCCCG